>PVJI01009256.1:0-66385 GCA_004026765.1 Micronycteris hirsuta
CGGATAAAGGCAGGCCTTGTACAGGGCCTGGGCCTGGTACAGGCGGTACTGCTCCAGCTCCGGGTGCAGCTGGCTCAGCTGCTCATAGCACTCAGCGGCCAGCGCGAACTCCTGCAGGCGGTAGTAGCAGTAGCCCAGCAGCGACAGGCCGGCGCGGCTCCTCGGGATCCGCTGGAGCTCTCCGCCCAGCAGCTGCACCGCCTCGGCGTAGCGGGAATCGCGGATGAGCCGGTACACCACCGCGGTGAACTCCCCGTCGGGGATCTGCGTAGCGCCCAGCCGCGCCATAACCGCCACGGTTGCTGTGCGTCCTGGTTACCAAGGCAACAAGCCTACCGGAAACGGAAAACTGCGTCTCCGGAGATTACTTTGCAACAGAGGGAGAGAGTTAGAAATAAAAAGGAATCACTACGTGAGTCTCTCAATTACTGATTCAGCCCTCGAAGACGGGTGGCAGAGGTCGTGAATAGCGGGGAGAGAGTTTACCCCTCCCGTTACTCTGAGACGGAAACTCTACTTCCCGGCATGCACCGGTCAAATATACCCAGGCTTTTCGAGGCGTGGCCGCCGTGCTTTCTGGGATATGTAGTCTCCAGGCGGAAGCATCCGCCGGGCACATAGGGTTTCACTGGCTTTTGGTTCCTTTGTACTCGAGGGTTGCTGGCTACCTCTTGTATCACCTAGGTCTGTTAGACAGGGGAGGAAGGTTTATGTTCCTTGCGTTTATGAGCCTTATACACTATGTGCTGCATGCAAATAGGGTCGTTTCGCGTTTTCTTTTTGTGAATTCGTGGCACAGAAAAGGTGGAAAATTTCTTTGGAGTTCCCCTTAGAATTAGAATAGGCTGTTTTTAAGCTGCCTCGAGGGCACATTTTCGAAAAACCTAATATGCAGAAACCAAGCATCCTTATTTTTGTTGTTTCCACAGGTAAAGGTTAAGAATCAGTTTTGTGAATCTTACCTGGTATGGGAGACCTTAAATTTTAGAATTAAGTGTCTCCTAATCCCCTTTTTAATACACAACAAGTATTACTGAGCAGATGTTGGCTTTTAAACTTGGCTGTGTTTACTTCCCTGGGTCTTCAAATTTCACTGCAATTAAGAAACTAGTCTTCCTTGGTCTCCCTACCTCTCCACTGACTTTCCATGATCTGCGTTGGCCTGTCTATTGTGCAAGATAAATGATGTCTGAATAAAAGCATTTGCTATACATTTAAAGACTTCAGTACAAGTCCTTTATATGCCTCCTCTATAGATTTACTGCCCCTACATCTCTTCTATTTAAACATTTCAGAGCCAGCAGCAACTGTATATATCATATGGCACTCTATTAGATCACTAGAAAAGTTTCAAGTAATGTCTACTAGAAAGTTTCAAGTAATTTGCTGAAGACCACACAGTTAGGAAGTGGCTTTGCCATGATATCCAACAGCTAGTTTCAGTAGGAAATAGTGACTGATGAATAATCTATTTCATATAGTTTCTACAGATGAGTTTTTAAAGGCCCAGTGTTCGGTGACAAGTTGTATGATGGTAGATTAGTGTCTTTTTTTTTTTTCTCCATTAAAAAAACTAACCAAGTTGGTTTGGGCAGTAGAAATGTGACCTTCCAGGCCTTGAATTACAGCTGTGAGCAGATGTTAGGAAGTAACTAGTGGAGGTGGCATAGCTCCCAGTCACCTGGAGTAGCTAGGAGGCAAGTTTTGCTGACCTACAATTGCTGCCTGTCAAAAAACAACTGACTTTATGTACTCATTCAGTCTTTTCCCTTGCTGGGAAATTGGCAGAGCTGTGTTCTTATGGGTGGAATTAGACAGGAAAGCTTCCACTGCAGGAATACCAAGGAAGGGACAACCTACACCTATTTCAGTGGAGTTGACTGGGCTCTGGGTCACCTCAATTTCCCCACAGAAAACAGCTGATGAGGATCACCATCACCCTACTTTGATGCTTCTTTCAATCCAGTTTCTAGGTGCACCATTTAAGGGCCTTCAAAATAAGGAGGCACATGGATGGAGGAGGGCCCTGGCAAGTGCCACTCAGTAACTGAGGATGAGTTGGGGAGAATCTTACCTCCATGGCTGCCTGACTACACTTGTCTCTTGGAAACACAGGCTCAGTATTTAAAGTACTTATGTTTGAACTATTACTTTGGTTGCTATTAAATCAAGGTAAGATGATAGAACATGGAAACAGGAAATTTATCTTTAGTCTGTCATTCTGTTTCCTAAAGTTGCCTCACGAAAGCGTTCACTTTCAAATGGTTCCCTAGAAATAATATGAAAAATAGAAGGACTATCTGCTCTGCGGCAACTTTCTCTGATCCCTACAGGCATCAGCTGAGGTCCCCCTCTTTGTGTTGGTACCTATCTGTGAGCGTGGCAGCCGGGCGGAGCAGGAGGGAGGCTGTGCTGGCTTGAATGTGTTGGCTGGAAAAAAGCAGGACATTCGGCTCAGACAGATGGAGGGCAGGGTCATTTTCAAAATGAAATGAGTGTACAAATCACACTGTGAAATTGGCATGACCAGGGCTGCTGCTGTGATAGACTGACTTTTATTTAGTCTCTGATAGGCAGTTGGGGAATAGATTTGTTTTTTTTTGGGGGGGGGGGGTTGGGGGGAAGAGATAGTGAAAGAAGACCCTTTAATTAATTATAGAAATTCTGGAAATCAGTAAATGGAGCGGGGTATTCTAAAATGTCATGAAGATCATTTGGTTTTCAACAGAATCTTGAAAATCTGGAGCATATATCAAAGAGCAAATGTAACGTGCCCTTCCCAGCAATAAGAAAGCATTTAGTGGTTACAATAAAACGATTTAGTGCTTCATGGAAAGGAATTAGACTTTGGGAAGATGGTGTTGGATTTTGCTGCATAAGGGGAGACATGTTTACCACATAGAAGAATTCCATTCTGACAAAATGTAGAGAAGCTAAAAACATAATGTTTGCTTCTTAACATGCTTGTGTTTCTGCCTGTCAAAATGTGAGGTCATCAAATTCTATTCGTACACTTAATCTACTTGTCATTCTCTTTTACAACTAGTTGGAAGGTATGTTTTCTTACTTATCCTGGAAATGTGACCACTTCCTATTGATAAACAATGGTAATTTATGAACATCTCAACAACCACAGCTGTGGCCAGACATCTTCCTTAGGAACGGAAAGCCTTCTGCAAAACCACTTTCCAGTTGTTATTTCTTTCCTCCTTTCATTCCAGGCCATTTTCTGCAGGGTGTCTAGTTTGGGCTGCTCAGTTATCTTGCTGTCTCCCCCTCCCCCATCTTTCACCAGAAACAGGGAAGAAAAGAATAAATTCGTGCCAAATTGATAATGTAGTTGACTGACTTTCAGGAGCATCTGTTCAATCTTTTAAGACTTTTGGAAAGGTTGCATTCCAATTCAATGCTTGGGAACATTTACACTCAGATGGTGAGACATTTAACCTCATTATGAACTCTTCTTTCCCTGGTAGTTCCAGCTTTATTAATATTTTAATTAGATTTTCTTCTTGGCTATACCTTGTTTTGTATCAAGTAGTTTGTATTTGGGGGCTTATGGTGTTATGATCTAAATTAACTTACCAGGGAGATCACAGTAGCATATGGATTATAAAAGGAATTAGAGAAGGCACAACTGTGGATACTGATGTTTAAAAATAACCAACAAACCATCCAAACAAAGCGCTACGCTAGCCCCCGTGTTCAAGTACTTTCTGTACCAGGACCAGGTCCTGCTTTGCCTAACTTCCCTCATTAATCTTTACAGCTCTTCTGTGAATTCGGTGATTCTTATTGTTGGTCCCACTTGAAAAGCACGGACTACAAAGCACAAAGAAGCCAGTGGTTGCGGCAGCCAGCACTGAGGACTGGTGATTGCTTAAGCTGGGCAGTAGGGGCCACGCTGTACCTCTTCCCTCTCACCCCCGGCACCTCCTCTTCAGTCATTTGAATTGGCTTTGGATCATTTGCTGCAGTTTGTTCTAACAGAACAGGCACAATGGCGTAAGAATTTTAAAGTTTAAGCACCGAAGCCGTTGTGTAATTGTATGGCAGCAGTGAGGCCGGCGGCTCTGCGCTGATGCATCCCCCTGTGGAATTGCCCATGCAAATTTGAGCAATCTGTAAGGACTCAGGAACCTGCATTTGGCTGCAGACTCTTCTCCCTCTAGACAAACTTCAATAATTTGAATTATTCTGTCATCTTTAAAATGCTCCACGGGCAGGGTGGTCCCAGTATTCCTCTCACACAGGCAAACATCACAGATCAAGACAAGGTTAATGGGCTAAAAGTGACAGTTAAGATTTAAATTGTTGGTATTCGGATACATGCTTGCCTCTTTCAGCCCTTAAATCACCCTTCTCAGGAGAAAGATTATTCCCAAGCTTTAGTTAAACTTTAAGCATTTATTAAAAACAAAGATATGTAGGTGTCTTAAAGCAGCAGACTATTTCAAAATCATGGATTCATTGCTTGTGAAATGGCCAAGCCATCTATAACGCGGGTTCCCACAATGAAAGCTCAGCCTGGGAAATCTACACAAAAGGAGGGACTTCAGACAGCTCATTGAAAACATATTTCCCTTCTTTTGTGGAAAACCATAATTAGGAGGCTAATCAGTGGAAGATCTTTTTTAGATTATTGGACATCAAAATAAAGTGGCAAAAGCAATTTTTCCCCAAGGGAATGAGACTTGACACAACCTAGCCTCCTGTTATTTCCACACTATGCTGTTTATTTTTTAAAATTCATGTAAATATGGTTTAATCTAAATCTGAAGAAAAAATGAGATTCTAACACAGACACGTATACACACAGAAAATGAACACGAAGGTAAATAATGGCCACAAATAACACTTTTTTCAAAGCAAATACTTAATTTACTAAATAAAACAAACAGTTTTGTACCAGCGTATATGTTCATTGACATTGGGATAGATTTGATACACAGATAAACAACTTGTCGGGAGCACTGTTGAGAGATGTACCAAATATGTGAGAACATTCAAAATTAAATTAGAAAAGAGGTACAATGCAACATTACGAGCTGAGGAAAGGGAACCCAGTCAGGAGGACATTGGCCGGTCCTGGGTCCCGGTGTTCATCGTGAAATTCTCCAGACACACTTCATTTTATTTCTGCCAGCTCTGTGTTTTATTCTATTATTGACCATTAAGGAAACTCGTGAAATCCTGGCCTTCTTGTAGCCAGACCCAACCTTTAAATTTCCCAACCTACGTGAGTTTTGGGAGTTCTTTACAGTATGTGGCAGAATAGCAGACAACAAACCTTCGCTGCGGTGGCACGGCCAGAGTTCTTAGGTTCCCAAACAGGTTTTCTCTTGTAGCTTTAGTGAATCTTTTCTGATGTTTTTTCCAACCAAAATATTTTTGTTTAGATTTAAATTGTCCCCTAATATGTTTAGGTTTCTGTCTTACTTCAAGGGAATTGCTTCACACTGTTACTAGGGATAAAACTGTATTTTATGTTTCCGCAATTCAAGAAGAGTCAGCAGGGGAAATGGATTTTAAAATAATTGTAATGCAAAGTAAATTGAGCAGATTCTGTTTGATGACCTAAGGTAAGTGGAAAAAGGATGCAAAATTTTGATACCCGAAAAAAGCAACTGAATTTCTGTAGTGGTAGTATTGTATTACACTGGCAAAAAGTTAAAGGTTATTTCTAACCCAACATGTGTATAAATGCAAAATACTTGGAAATGCATAGATATCAAAAATTTGAGAAACAGAAAATGCACATGCAATTTTAACTTCTTTTACTCACTTTATGAATTTACTTCTAAATTAAATGGACTACCATTTATTGGATATCTATGATATGAGAAGATCTAAAATTGTCCTTTATGCAATAAAAGGATAAATTAAAAAGAAATTTAATGATGATAATATCTTTTATGATCACTAGAGGCAGGCTCAGACATATCTGCGGTAAGGTTGTTTTTATATCTACCCCATATATGTAACCTCTTATTTTGTCTTTAATGAAATGACCTTTTTTGGTTTATTCCAATTTTATTCAAGAACAGTGAACAATACAGGTATCTGGAAAAATTTCTTAAAGTTAAATATGGTTTAGTCCTTCAGTGTGGAAGTGAAGTCAGCGCTTTTATTTTACAGACGAAAAGCCTGACACCTGGCGAGTCCCAGGATCACAGGTCCAGCCGGTGGCCATGCCAGGATGGAGCCCCAGTCCACTGTGCACTGGATGGTGCCTTTAACCATTTGCCAAACTGACCCCGCTGACCAGGACTGCCAGCCACATTGTAGGCTGCGCAGGTATTATCTACACACTGACTAATAAGAGAATAAATAGCATCTCTGAAAAAAAATGCATCTTGTGGAGAAAGTAGGATGAAGTCATTTCAAACATGAATGCCAAGAGACCCCAGGAAGCAAACATAATCTGGTCAGTTGGAAGTTTTATAGGAAGGCTCCCATTTTAAGTGCCTTCCTCCAATAGGAAAAAAAACATTAATAACAAGGACTGGGAAAATTTCTCTTTCTCTGTTTAGAAAAGCAGAATATGTGGAATACATACCTCACATTCTTGGAAAATTATACGTTATTTAGAAAAGGGACTAAAAATACCTTAAACTCCCAAGAGTTCAGCCCCTAACCCCGGGGGTTGCTGGCACCAGGGAGGCTGCTCCCCTCCTGCCCACTGCTTCCTGGTGGTGGAGGGACCGACCGACCTGTGGCATTAGTCAGCAGTTTCTGAATTCTGACCCACAATGGGAAAGACACTCTGAGACAGGAAAAATAGATGGAGGCAATTACAAACAGCTCTTTGATTGATGGTTGACATTGTCAGGGCTCCATTGTATGGCAGATTGCAATGGTGTTGAACTCCCCTTGCTACCAGTGGATGTTGCTATTGGCAACGGTGCAGTGAAGCCAATAAAAAGGCAAGGAAATGAGAGGAAAACTCAACCTTAGTGGAAGCCGTAGGGTTTGTGCTATAAATTATGCTCCCCTTAGCAATATGCTGCATCCCTGTGCCGGGGAGCGATAGCGCTGGTAGCTGCCTGCGGTCTCCACCGCACCCTGGGTCTAGTCTCACCGTCGAGCACATGCTTTAACATTTTGCTGTAGGTAGACTGGCATCCGTCAGTCTGGGGTACTTATTTATTTATTTATTTATTTATTGTTGGGGAGGATAACAGATGTGGGTTCATGTCTGCCTCACACGGACTGATTTTCAAGTCCCGTTTGTGACATAAACACGATGCGGCGCAGTAGCCAGGACACCCGCAGCGCCTCCGGGCGGCGGACGAGGCCCAGGGCCTGTCCCTAACTCCACCCGCCCTTTGTTCCTTACCTGAGAGGAGAGACAGCCCAGCAGAACCTATTCTCCTTTATGGCGGAGTGATTCAGAAAACTGGCTTAATAAAACCCATAAATCTGACCAACCTCCTCTTCTCTGCGGAGGCTATTTTTCCTGCACTCATTTTCTCCTCTAGTCTCTCCAGTCTTCCCTGCAGAGACAGCTGTAAAGAGAAGCTGGAAACATTATTTTTTAAGACTCTTACTCCTTCCTTCTCTTTTTTTTTTGTCAAACCCCCTCCGTGCTCAAGTATCTCTCTTTTCTAAGCAACTGGTGACAGGATTCTGTACCCTGATTCTGTACTCATTTTTTTTTGTTGTTAGAAGTACCATTTTTCTTTGTCTGGACTGACTTTCACCTTTCCTCTGGCAGGTCTCTTACCGCTTGCCTCGGTCCCTAGCTTTTCTTTCTTGGTTCTCCTCCTCTCCTTCTCTTCTTCCTCCTTCTCTTCCTCTTTCTTTTCTCCCTCTTTGCCTGGTTTATAATTTTATTTCTAGTCACCTGGAATCTTATTTCTTCCCTATGAATATCCGCTGTTCCCTCAATTCCATTTTGGTACCTTAATTTACCCGTTCTTTACGCATTTCCTGAATGCCAACTCTTGGCAGGAAAACAATGTTCTTTGTGGAATTTTACCCCCATTTCCTTCGTATTTGAGTGATACAGTTAATAACGGATAATGGCCAGAGGCAAAAAGAACAGAAAACATTTGTAAATTTAAAATTTTTCAGAGCTGGAATGGCCTTTAAGGTTCATCTGGTCTAGAAATTTTCAACCCCCCACAGTCTTTTCGTGGACCGCCATGTACATAACCAAGAACGTGAGGGTTTGCAGTGGCTCTGGAGCCCCAACCCAGCTTCAAACGGAGGACTTGGGCTGCTAAATGTTTTATATCTTGGGATCCCTTGTTAAATGTATTTCAACAAAGAGTTCCAAGGTTAAAACATGTTTGAAAATTGTTTCCTAGTGTAATCTTTCTTATTTGACAAATGAGGAAAATGACTGGAAGAAGTTAGGTGAGTTATCCAAAGTCATCCCGTCAATAGTGCCAAAGCCAGGAGTATACATCTTCGCTTCTAGCCTAGCATTCTGTAGAGAAGGCATGGCATGTCCTCGGTCTCACATGAAACGGGACACAAAGTAGCTTTCTAGTCATCGCATCCATTTAATATAGTTTATTCTTAGCCATTATAAACCTGGCTTTTTAAAAAACATGTTATTGTTTATGCTGTTACAGTTGTCCAGTTTTCCTCCTTAGCCCCCCTCCGCCAAGCCCACCCCACACTCCCACAGTCAATCTCCACACCATTATCCATGTCCATGGGTTCTTCTTATATGTTCTTTGACTAGTCCCTTCACCTTCTTTCAATCTTTTAATAGAATATTTGTTCTCTGTCCAGACCATTATTTCTTAAGCTTTCAAGCATTATGTCTTACACTTAAGAAAAAGTCCCAAACTGGGGACTCCTGTATTTGGCTGTAGGTTGGTACTGAGAGTAATCCCCAATTTTATGCCAAAACCATCACTAGGAGAACTCAAGGTAGTCAATGATCATTCTCCATGGTGCTGTGGTGTCCTGTGAAATGTCTCGCTGTTGGAAATAGTTTCTATATGTTCATATGTCACTTATGGTAAATCCAACTATAGATTTCCTAGATTTCCTTTCATCCTGACTTTTTTAAAAAAGATTTTATTTATTTTACTTTTAGACAGAGGGGAAGGGAAGGAGAAAGAGAGGGAGAGAAACATCAATGTGTGGTTGCCTCTTGTGCGCCCCCTACTGGGGACCTGGCCCACAACCCAGGCATATGCTCTGACTAGGAATTGAACTGGTGACCCTGTGGTTCGAAGACCAGTGCTCAATCCACTGAGCAACACCAGCCAGGGCTCAGCCTGACTTTAATTAAAGCCAATCTATCCTTCTAGGAATAGACTTTGCTCTACCATGAAGGTTGAATTACAAAACTAAAAAAAGGGACCACAATTCTAATGCAGTGTTGTGAATCTTGTATAAACACCAATAAGACAAACACATTTGATGTATTTCTACTGTGGATTTTTTTAGGGGAAACATGGGAATGGTTGGTGTTTGTAAGGATAATATAGTTTATCTTTTAGGGAAGCAAGTCTATAGGCTCTGAGCCACCACTGAGAAGCTCTAGGAGAAAAACAAAATACCTCTACAGAATACAAGTTGGGATTCCTGGGACAGTCTGGCACAAAGGGCACTCAGGAAAGGATGCACAGTCAGGCTTTGTTCGGCTTGAAACAAATAAAAGAGCCGTGTGCAAAATGAAGCAGCACTAAGGACGCCTGTGCTGTTTTGCATTCCCTTTGCTCAGAATGAGCAGGGCCGGCTGTCCTCAGGTCCTGGATCGCAATTGTCCTCCGTCCAGCGCTTGTCTCGGTCTCAACCCACGTCTGCTCAGCATTGAAGCTGAGGGTCCTGGAATGTGCTTCCTGCCCCACCTCCTCCTCTCCTTATCTCGCTCTCCTTTGCTGACCACACTTCAAGGTGAAAGCCCAGGCATGCTTACCAGCACATCCTTCAGACTTTATGTCTGTCTGAGCTTAAAGGACAAAATGATGACGCGGCTAGACCAAAGCTGGCCCTTCGAGATGCAGTCATTTTGCAGCAGAAGCTGGCCCTGAGGGCTAGTTTCTGTTTTCACCAGCCACCGTGAGACCCACAGAGGAGGAGGAGGCAGCTGAGACCAGCAGCCGTTTCTGGTGCAACTCCTCCCACTTACTTCTGTTGGCAGCCACTGAATCCAGCATCGGCTTGAGTTTCACATTGACCTTCACCAACGCCTAAGATAAAACAACAAAAAGGTGGGGGAGAGAGGAACTGGAGTCACTGACATGATTTTCCAGCTTTCACTTAGGAGAATGGAAACCAGCTGTAAGAAATGAAAAGTGATGATTGTTTGGTAACCACGAGCTATTTACAAGAAATAGATATGCATTTAGTGCCATTGTTTTATATTAATAGAGCCTATGCAGAAAATGAAAAAAGACAGGTGGCTGGGTACTACTCCAGGGTTCCAGATAATTAGGTTATGACCCTGTTTTAGATTCACATAAAAAAAGACAGGAAACAAAACACCAGTATCTAGCTCACATATGTCTGCATTACGTGCATCTTTGCCTGCCATGGAGGCCTCTAGATCTCGACAGACCATGAACTGAAATTTTTACAAAAATAAACCTACCATTTACTCTACTGTAGATGTCTCCAGGTGGACTTACCTGATTAAGAAAGGCCAGGTAAAATCATGAAACAAGAAGAGGTGCTCATTTTTAAAGCTAAGAATCTGGGAGCTGTGCCCAATGTACAGAGCACCATGAGAACATGTGTGGAAATAGACACAAGAGAGAAGAAAAAGGAGTGTGGAAGAGAGAGACGGAGGGCTGTAGAAGAGATGAAGGAAGAGGACGAGTGGCCATGGCTGGAAGCCGATGGACCACGAGGCTAATGAAACTCAAGATTTGGGGTCCTAATTGCAGGAGATCCCTTTAAAAATTTCCTTTTTACTTAAATTTGTATTTTTTTAAAGTCCTCACAAACTTTAGGCCTCATAACACTTGGATCGCCCCTGTGATGGAACAAAGCAACAAATGAAAACATGCATCATGGAGCTGTGGGGGTGTTCGCTCATGGAAACGCAACACTTCGATTTTCCACTTTATGTGTTGGGTCAGCGTTCCGTGGCCACAGACTAGATCCCTGATGTAGACACCTTACAGGCGTGTCCCATTCACCACCAGGGAAGCAAACCCACTGCAATTTCAGCACACTTCCTAAGCCGCTTTCTCTGCGCGTGGTCTGCGGCCAAGAGCAGTCCTCCAAAAGCTCTTCTAGTTGAGGATGTTCTTCCCTAAGAACGATTGCAAACCACCTGTTTATCCGCTCAACCTTGCACTCCAGGAAGTCATAGGACCACAAGTAAATATACCTAGAAGTAAGGTAAGTAAGTAAGTAAGTAAGAGGGGGTTGAAAAGCCCAGAAAGAACCTGGTATCCTACGGAGCAGCAAGCACTCCAACCTGGCTAAGGTGATGTTCTTCATATCGATGTCCCTTAAACAGAGCATGTTCTCTCTCTTAAAAAAAAAAAGGTGATATTTAGCACATCGAGCAACACACAACAACATCTAGTTTTAAATCAGATGTATTAGTTATTCCATATAAAAGTAATACAGCAACCCAATAACTCAGGCAGCGATCAAAATCCTGTCTACTTCCACGGGAAAAGTGCAGGGACCTGTTTCTGCTCAATGCATAGAGCTTTAATCAGACAATAGTGTGAGGTGGCAATGAATGCTGTGGTTCAAATATAGTTTGGCACTGGCTCCCCTTCACTGTGCTTAGGCCTTTTAATTAAACTGAGTACTATAATTCCTATCGAAATTAGTGTTTATGTTATTTTTCTGCTACAAAAGCATTTCTCTAGAACTTATTTTTTTTAATCCCAGGAGCACAAATTGGATTTTTTTTCTGCCTGAAATGTAATTAAAAACTCATTTGATTACTATATTTTGGCTCGGTTTTACTTATTAAATTCCTGTAATCAGTTTTCTTTTATGAAGCTGTTGGGAAATGATCTCAAAAGCAACACATTTTTCTCTTCTTTGGCAGGTTCCCCAGCATTTTAAATTACATTCATAGCACCTGTCCATGATTCAAATTCCTCCACCAATTTTTTCCTTAAACCATTTAAATTTATTTGGCTTAGTGCCCCCAAAAGATTTTTTCCCTTTATCTAGCTCTTTATTTTCCCTATTCTTTTGTGTCGAAAAAGATTTTTTTTGGGGGGGCGTTACACATTTCTCAGAATTGCTTCTCTTTGTTTTATATTTTCCTTAAACACAGAATTGACATACTAGGACATCGTTTTCCCCTGGCAGGTGCTGGCTCTAGGCAAAGGTAGCAAAAAACTACTCCTGAAGGACTACTCCTACGCACACTATAACTTTGTTACACAAATGCAGTTAACTGAGAGAATATAGAACTATTAGAATACAGGAAAGCAAAGGGTTTCCAGTGATTACGTGCCATGTGCCACCAGGAAGATAATCGTCCCCGTATTTAGAAAGGTGAGAGTAGTCCTAAAAACTCCTCCTCAGCGAGTGCCACCCGATGGGTTCTGTGCGAACGCTTCTCTTGTCCGTCTTGCTTGACTTGCTGTTCATGCAACAAAAGAGAAAGGGCTCACCTCTCGCCCTGCAGCTAGCTCCCTCTCCGCACATGCGCAGAGGCACTGGAAAGGCCCCTTGCAGGGCGCCCGCCATCGCGGGCTGCTGGGTCTTCTCTGTGGCCTTCCTGCGACATGGCCGTTCAATTTTTAAACGTGTCCAGAGGTAGTAAACTCACCACCTTCCAAAGGGGTTCGGTTTACTTTGTTTTGATTTTAGAATGTTGTTCCTTGTATGGAGCTGAAAACTATATATCCCTGCAACTTGCACCTAATGGTTCCAAGTTCTTGCGGTGCTTTCCCTTTAAACCCCAACCTGCTCGGTCAATGCAGCACTGACGACTCGTGTGTTGCTCCAAGTGGAGGTTAGGGCGGCACTGACGTAATAACCCAGCTTGGGAGGTGCTGCTCACTATCCCTTGGGGCAACTGTATGGCTACCGCTGGGGGTCCCAAGCTCCCTGCTGGCCCATCATAGGTGGGACCTTGGATACTCGCCCCACCAGAAGACACAGTCTTGGGCATCTAATCATCCTGGTGGCCGAGGAACCCCACTTCCTTCCTGATTCCATTCACACTCCATGGTTGAGTCCACTTGTGACCATCACATACAGTTTATTCTATAATTTCTTTATGTTTTGAGTAATGTATTCATATAGTCCAATGGATACAAAGGGTACAAAAGTACAGTGTAAAATTTCCATTCTTTCCCTGCCCCAGACACCTAGATTCTTTTTAAGAGGCAACTTGGGTATCCCGCAAGAAACATTTTATGCACATGTAAGCACATATACATATACATACTATATATGTAGATGCATATAATGTATAACACATTATATATGCATAATGTATATAAGTATAACTAAGGTGATTCCTTCACCATTTTGGGGGTTTCTTTCAGAGACAGAGTGAAATCAAAACCTTGTGGAACAACATCATTATGATACTTGAGTTAGAACAAGTGTACTGTGTTGAAATTAGCAGCCCGAGGATGTAGAGAGGGGAGGGACCAAATCCCAATTTTCCGTTGCTGTGTCACTGAGTTTTCCTTTTTCAGAGCTTAATCTGCTGTGAATCCTCTCGAAAGTTGTAGTTTTCATTGACAGAAGTTTACTTTGGGTCTTTTAAAAAATATCTTTCATGACTTTATTATATTCAATCCTTCCTCTACCCTGTTGAACATACAAAATATAATAAATGCCTCAATGTCCTCTCTATCAATTTTATGATCTGTGTCATTTCTGAGTCTGTAATTGATTGATTTTTCTCATTATATTATTTTGGGTCTAATTTTCTTGCTTCTTTGCATGTCTGGTGATTTTTGATTGGATATCAGACACTGAGAATTCTATGTTGTTGGGTGCTGGATTTTTATTTATTTATTTTTTTAGCATTTCTTTAAACAATTTTTAGTTTTGTTTTGGGATGCAGTTAGCTTACTTAGAAATAATTTGATTCTTTTCAGGCTTGCTTTTAAACTTTGCTATGTGGGTCCAGAGTAGCCTTTTATATAGGGCTCATTTGGGCAATAATTTTTAGAGATTAATTTTCTGAGAACTGTATCCAGTACCTCATATATTCAAGATTCGAGGTTTTTCTTTAATATCCTGTCTGGTGGGAACATGGACTGCTCCCCAGCCTGTGTGAGCTCTGAGGATTGTTCTATTTGCTGCTTTTTGCTGGTTCCTTTCTCAACCTCAGTAGTTTCCTCACGTGCACGTGGTGAGCAGCCCTGGGGACTCCAGGCACCCTGCGTGGCTCTTGGCTCTCTTGCACAGCTCTCTCCTCTGGTGCCCTTCCCTGGGAACTCCAATTGCTGTAGCCTCCCAAACTCCTGGCTCTGCCCCCTCGTCTCAGGGAGGCTCTGCTTGGGTTCCCCTCTCTGTGCCTGGTCTGGAAACTCCCTCCAGGCAGGAAGCAGAAACAATCATAAGCTCATTTCATTTGTTCCCCTCTCTCAGGAATCACTGTACTGTGCTGCCTGTTGTCCACTGTCTGAAAACTCTTCCATGTATTTTTCCGGGGTTGCTTTTAGTTTTGTTTTCTTGCTCCTGTTACTCTGTTATGGCCAGGAGTGGAAGTGTCTTGTCATTGGTTTTAAACAAGTCTGTGTTAGGTACTGTCCCAAGAGTTCCCAGGGAGAGTGGAGACAAGGCCTTTCTTCCTTGCATCTCCAGCTCCTGGCTCAGTGACTCCTGGGAACAGCAGCCCCTCCTCTGCTCCACCCTCGGAGTGGTGGCAGGAAGGAGGGTCAAGGCCAGGACAGCCGCCAGTGGCGGAGAGCGGGGTCAGGACATTCTGACCTGTTACAAGAACCTGCTGTAAACACAAATCCAGAATGACCCCCATGGGAAATGAGCAGAGTATTCTCTCTCATTACCATTATTCCTTAGACCTTGTTTTATCAGGTCACCAAGCCGCTATGCGTTAGATTCTGGCCTTGCTTTTCCTCTTCCATTACGATCCGTAGCTGCCACCCCCCAGCCCAGTATGTGTTTTCTAGCATACATAGTCACTTCTTGGAATTCAGCTGCTGGAAGATGGGGCAGACGTGGGACAAGGGAACAAGCAAAGAGCGAGCCATGCTGTTAGAACAAGTTATTACTCCTGTACTCTGCTATTGGAAGGGAGCACAGAGAAACCCCATCATATTAAAACCATATTTATCTTTGAACCCAATAATGCCCAACTACGTCATTAATACCTTTTAAAAATGTTGAGGAGCCCTGGCCAGCATGAGTCAGTTGGTTGGGCAAAGCAGAAGGTCACCAGTGTGATTCCCGGTCAGGGCACATGCCTGGGTTGCAGGCCTGGTCCCTTGTTGGGGCATATAAGAGGCAACCAATCAATGCTTCTCTCTCACATTGATGTTTCTCTCCCTCCCTTCCTTCCTCCCTTCTCCTCTAAATACATACATACATACATACATACATACATACATAAGATCTTTGAAAAAATAAAAATAATAAAAATGTTGAGGAAATCATCTGAGATGGTTGGTTGGTTATTTATTTATTTATTTATTTTAAAGCCAAAGAAAGAAGATGGTTTTCACACCTGTTGTTGAATTATATATTCCAGAGTGCAGACAATAAGACTTGGTATTTTTTGCCTTCCCCCATTCCTACCTTACCCAAGAGAAATAATCGGAAACTAAGAGATATAATGCATGGTAGAGAAGAGAGAATTTAAAGTATTTTTAAAAAATCTACTTTTTGATGAAATATGAAAATAAACGTGGAGCCCGCCTGAAGCACCTGTCTGAGGGCAACGTCACTGTTATGAAGATGCGACCACTTTCCTCTTGTATCATCTACTTTCTGAGTGAAAGCGTCAAACGGCCCAGTTAGAGGTTGGTATTTTGAGATGGAAAATCATTGTCGATATGACCAACTGGTGTCACCTCTGCCCAGACCTCACCAGGAGGGGCCAGTGAGCATGCAACAGGGGCCAGGCCCTGAAATTCTCTTGAATTCACGTGACTGGCAGAGGGCATCTCTGAGAAACAACGGAAGCTTCTGTTTCAGGTATGTGACTTCAGAAAGAAGTGGTCAATTCTGCAAGCAAATCCAAGCTTTAAGGTACTGAACTGTTGAACAGCTAGTTCTCCTCAGCTCCTAAAGGAGATTATTCATGATGTAATCTGACACATTCCCGGATTTTGTAGGCCATGCTGCAATGATGCGGTCGGCTAAGAATCACTCTTGGCTCACCAACCTTCTACTCTTCTGTTGTGTTGTAAAGGCGGTACAGTGAATTGACTGCCCGGAGCTGAACTTAGTCACCTTTCTCCAAATCTGCTGCTGCTCTCGGGTTTGCTCTCTCAGGGAACTGCATGTTATCATCTCTCCCCAACGGCCCAACCCAGAAGTCTACAGGTCACTGATGCTAACTCCCTTTCGTCCCACACCCAGACTATCGCCAAGTTTGTCCATCCTACTACTTCCAAAGTGTCTTTGTGCGTCAGTCTATTGCCATTTTTACAAGTTTAGTTCAGACTACTGCCCTCTTTTCAATTTCTTTAACCTGCTGCGGCCCCCTCACTGGCTTCCGGCCTGCCCTTTGCTCCCGTCCAATCCACTCCCCACGTGGTAGCCACGCTCAGGTGTCACTCAGCCAAACTCACACACTAACTCTCACCACTCCCTACCCTAAACCTTTCAGTGTCTCTCATTTGGTACAAATGTGCTAGAAGACCCTACTGAAAAGTATTAGAAGAGAATGAAATCCAAAAACAAAACAAAAGAAGAAAAAAAAACCCCATAAACCCAGTGGAAACTTGGGTTATGGTACAAAAAACAGTTTGGAAATGCCAAAAGTAATGTCATCAACTTTTCTAGAAAACTTGAAATCCACATCTTTCTAGGCATTTTAACCTCGTCCTGAGTAAAAAAAAAAAAAGAAAAGACAAAAAGAAAAAGGAAGCCAAACCGCACACGGAGCGTTTGCCGGGGAGCAGCCCAAGCGCCGTCACCACGCGTGAGAGCAGATGGGGCTGGCTGCGGGTGCAGATGGGGAGCAGCAGTCAGATTCCTCCTGAACCTCACCCCTTCCCTCCCCAGTTCAATGGCCTTTGAAACTCAAGGTTGCATGAAAATTATCTTGCATTAAATTGCTTACGATAATGTGTTAACTGCCATAGGAGGCTTCCTGCAATTTTTAAAACTTACTTTGAAAAACAAATAAACACTATTGGTGAACACAGAAGCAAGACAAGACTTTCTGGATAAATATTTTAAAACATTCACATTAAAGAAAGCAGCTTTAAAATAAATCTTTAGTGTGTAATGTCTAAAATCAGAAAATTAATAACCATTTACATTTGTTGCGTTGCACATAAACCGGGCCAGGCATTGGGTGCTATTGGGTTCTTCCAAGGCTAGAATGCATGGGGTTTAAAGGGCTTTAGCCTTATGACTTCTGTTTGGGGACAGAGTCATTTACTCCACCAGGACTCTGGTATCTCTAAGAGTTTGCTAGTTTGCCTTCGCAGTATGCATTTGGCCTTCCCTGAGCTTAAGAATGGCCAGGGAAGCAGAATTCATAAGGAGGAGCTTCAGAGAAAAGGATCTTAAATGGGCATTTATTCAGCAGGGAGGTGCATTCTTTGCCCTTGCCTCTATTTCTTTGTTGCTGCTGGAATATTAACATGATGGCTGGAACTACAGTGACTATCTTGTGACTATGAGGCATTCTTAAGTATAAATAGGGACTGGGTCCCTGAAGACTATGGAACAGCCACATAATAGCAGTCTCAAATGGACTTATCTGGATTATTTTTTATCAGAGAGAAAAATAAATTTCTCTTTTGTTTAAGCTACTTGGGTTTCAGATCTGTTACCAGTGGCTGCATGCAATTCCTAATTGAGAGAATTAATGCTATATTGTAAGTGTCTATTCTCTGTCTACCTGTACAGGTATCAGATGATTCTAGGCATTTTGATACTTGAACAAATTCACTTCATTGGGAGTGGTAAGTTAACATCTGTTGGCAGTGAGGTATAGTGAGCTGTACTAGACAGCAGAAGCTACAACAGAATGCATTCCATGTGCTCTGAGTAGGCACACAATTTAGGCCCATGCAATGGGAGTGCCCTGGGGAGTGATGTAGAGGTGGGTATGGGCACCAAGCTAAGCCTATTAAAGCTCTCTCTAGGTTTTACCTGGGACTACTGCAAATGAGATTTGCCTTGCCTTGCCATCCCTTCCCTTTCTCTCTCTTCCCTTCCTTCCTTCCTTTCTTTTTTTGGTGTGAATAATTCTTATAATAAAAATGTGACCTTAGAGCTGCCAAGACATGTGAGGAAAGCCTGACTGGGTGAAGCCAAAACATAATTAGTCAGGAAAAAGGGACATATGTCTTATGGTGGCCTTGAATCTGCTGGATCCAGCTGAAGGCCACCAGCCAACTGTACCTTTAAGCTCCCCAGTTACTTGACCTAAAACAATTCCATTTCTGTTCAAACTACATTGAGTGAGTTTCTGAGCTCCAAATGATGGGCCTTTTGCTATTGCCATTAGTTATTCTCTGCTACCCCAGGAATCACTCGAGATTGAAACCCCCACCGGACTTCAAATCGGTGGCTGGCATGAGGGACCCTCAGCTTCCCCAGTGGAAAAAGCTGCCATGCACTTGCTGAGCGGCCTCTTTGTCCAAGTCACTGAGAGTCAGGGACCAGCTAGCAGTGCCTCTTTTTTCTTTTTCTGGAACCGCCAGAGTCCGCTGAACACTTTAAAAGTTTCTTAAAAGGCTGATCATTCTTAGCCTGAAAATACTCAGAAGATGCCAATTCCTTCTGGTGGCAAAGTCAGTGGGCTTATGGAGTTTTGGCTCCCAAGGAAGGAGAATTAAAGGAATTGGGTGGCAGCATCCGTGTCACCTGGATTTTCTTTGTGAACCAAGTGAACCCGGACAGAAAAGGAAAACAGCAACCAGATGTTATGTTCTCCTTAGCGGAAATTCAGTGTTATTCCCTATTTATCATATTGGGTGAGACTCTTTTCCAGTTAGGACAACTATTTCTTACATATGATATTACTCTGTGGATCTGTTACTATTCAGCAGTAACAGGTTGGATATGCCAGAATTTTGCAAGTATCAAAAAATTATTGTCAGGACTTTGCTTTGTTAGTGATGGTTCAGATCTTAAAGCCTGAATAATGTAAGATGGTTACCCAAGTAGCAGTAAAGATGATAAAGCTACAGAGCTAATGCTTGGTATGAGGCAAGAAGCTCATTAGAATCCACTGCAAGAACAATTCAGATCTGTAATCAGAATCCTCAGGGCACAGTCCAGCCAAGTTATAACATTGATGTTTGCAGCATCAATGCCTAATTGAAAGCCAATTACAGTACGAGTGATAACTTAGAAAGAGAGAATTTTCCTTTCAAGGTCTGAAGCAGATTAGCAGCGCCTGTAAAAGTGAAAATGCAACAAAGCATTATAGTCATTTTCCTCTTTTCTTTCCTTTTCCATTTCCTTACTGACTTCTCAGGTTGCTTGTTTAGCTTATTTTATTCATATGCTTAAGGGATTTCTTGGTGGAAAATGATATTTACAAATGACATTAACATTTTGAATTTATGAGACAGGGATTGTAGTCTCCTTGGATTAATAGCATTATTATTTCCATAATGTAGGGCAAGAGTCTTAAATCCAAATGTCTACAGGGCCAGGGCAGGAAAGTCAATGAACGAAGTATGCTGCATGGTACAGTGGGGAGTGATGGGGCCTATGGCAAACTGGATATTTTATAATTTTAAAAATAGCACTCAATGAAATAAAACATGCCTGTGGGCTGAATCTGTTCCGTGGGCCATGGCTTGCTCGCTGCGATAGACAGTAAAACACATCTGGCCAAAAAGAGCGAACCGAAGCATTGAATGTGTCCTGTGTTCCAGGTGCCACACTGGGACCTCTCCTTGTGTCAGCTCATTACCTTCACAACAGTGCTGTGAGTAGGTCTTGGTGGCCCTGTTTTGACAGATGAGGAGCCTGAGACTGGGAAAATAAAGTCAAAAGAGCCCAGGTACGCACGGTTAAGTGTACAGCAGAGCTGGGATGTCAGTCCAGGCCTGTCTGAGCACAGAGCGCCTCGTACCTTCGCACGAGAGACCTCAACTGGGATGCTGATGATAATGGGTGTCTCACACCTAACTATGGCGTCGGGACTGGTTCTCGTGTCTGTGATGCTGTTTCAAGACCAATTCACAGGGAGGTGACCTCACTGACTAATGACGAAACACTACCTCCCCAAAATTAGACGTAGAGGGTGCAGCTTTTATTTGTGACTCCTCCAGTCTCTCCTGCTTTGGGAACAACAAAACAGGGTTTTAAGTAGTAAATAACAGGCAGGCCTCAAGACAGAGAGTATACATGGAAGCAAAGAGAACTGTCTCTTCTGCTATAATGAGCCCCTCTAGGATACTGTCCCAGGTCATCCTGTTGGTTGGGCTTTCAGAGCAGGTTGGTAGCTAATCAATCACACTCACTGGGTAGGCAGCATCTGACTTGGAAGGAAGGGCTGCTGACCCAGAAGCCACAGGCCCTGATGGATGGGGCTTCACAGCAGAGGTGGCTGGGCACAGCCACATGGTAACAGCCCACTTCTCCACACACCGGGATGTTTTCTGGTAAACTGTGTACTTGAGATTTTACAAAAATAGATAAAATCTATTAATTTTGCAGAGTTCAATGTGTAAAAAAGACCGTATTTAAAATTGAGTTGGTTGGCTGCACAGAGTTATTTACTATAGGTTTTTTGTCTACTATTATGGGCCTTGAGTCCTAGGGTTCTGCAAACAAAATGGATATGGTGCCCGTGTGAGAGGGTGGGACAAACATGGAATTGCAATTCCAGGTCCGTGGTGGGTGTGATGTTCTGAGGAAGATACTCCCTAAGAGTGGATTCTAGAATACTCTATTAGTATTTGCTCTTCTGTTTTTTAGCTTAAACTCTCATCCCTCAGTATCCACAGGGAATTGGTTCCAGGACCCCTATGGGTACCAAAACCTGCAGATGCCCAACTCCTTATATGAAATGGCAAAGTATTGGCATATAACCTGTGAGCACCCTCCCATGTACTTTATATAATCTCTAGATTACTTTTAATACCTAATGCAATGTAAGTACTTTGTAAATAGTTGTTATAGTGTTATGTTTCAGGAATAATGACAAGAAAAAAAGTCTGTTCATGTTCAGTACAGATGAAAACATCATAGACCTAACTACACATACATGTCAGCAACAATGTAACATTTTTTCCTAAATATTTTTGATCTATAGTTGGTTAAATATGCGAATGTGGACCCCATGGATATGGGAGGCCAACTGTATTCTCAAAGACTCAAAAGACTAATTATCTGTACTAATGAACTTCTTAGTTAGTACCATGCAAATCCAATCATTACTGAGCGTTTCTTGTGAGAGTTTAAAAACAGTCCTCATGCCCAGCACCAACCAGTACTCAGATTCGAGACAGGAGAAGCCTCTAAGAATACATCCAAGAATACTCTATCCCAGCAAAACTTTCATCTAGAATGGAAGGGCAGACAAAGTGCTTCTCAGATAAAGTCAAGTTCAAAGAGTTCATCATCACCCAGCCTTTATTATATGAAATGTTAAAAGGATTTATACAAGGCATGGAGGGACATCAACAGGGGAGTGGGAGGGGGAGAGAGAAGGAAAAAGTACAGAGAATAAGTAGCATAAACGGTAGGTAGAAAACAGACAGGGGGAGGTTAAGAATAGTATAGGAAATGTAGAAGCCAAAGAACTTATGTGTATGACCCATGGACAAAAACTAAAGGGCAGGGAATGGGGTGGGGGAGGAGGGGAATAAAGGGGGGAAATGGGACAACAGTAATAGCATAATCAATAAAATTTATTAAAAATATATAAAAATGAATTCATAGAACACTAAAATAAGTTCTGAGAATTTTTAAAATACTATAATTTGGGGATGGGAAAGTCATTCTATGTATGACCTAAAATCCAGAAGCCATAAAAGACAAGACTCATGAATCTGACTACATAAAATCATCATATTTTTGTACAGTATAAACAAAGTAAAAAGATAAGTGACAGCTTGGGAAAAACATCTGCCACTTTTGCTACAGACCAAGTCTGTTTCTTACTATATGCTGATCTCCTTCAAGTCAGTGAGAAAAAAGATCACTAGCCCAACAGGAAAAGTGCAAATGGCTCCTCAGTAAATATAGCTCTACTAAAAATGTGATCAGACACATTTATGATATGGAAAATACAAATGAAAACCATGAGAGAGATTGTGCACCTATTTTATCAGCAAAATTCAAGGAGCTGAATAACATACTGTGTTAGGAAGGATGTAGAGAAATGGGCAGCTTAGACATTACTGGTGGGAATATAAATTTGTTCAAACTCTGCAAAGGGAAACCTGGCAATATCTATCTAAATTTTAAATGTCCATATGCCAAATGCCCAGTCATTCCACTTCTGCATATTTATCTTCCAAATAAAGTATGAAGAGGGTGCCTTTACAGTGATATTTATTGCACTTGTTCACAATAGCAGAGTATTAGAAGCATCGTGTCCTCAAATAATTAAATAATTATTGGTTAAATAACTAAATAATTAATTAGTGGCTAATAATGTATTCATCTATAAAATCTAGTACTCTACAGCCATCAAAAAGAATGAGACAGTGCTAGAAAGTGTGAAAAAACAAGGTAGGAAGCAGGGTTACGCAGGGCATATACACACACGTATGAGCACTTTGTGTGCACATACATACACACACAGATACATACATGCCTGCTGTAAAACAAACTGTGTGACCATTATGTATAAACCAGTGTGCAAACACGCTGTTTTTTGCTTTTATATAGGCTGTCTTTAGACACACACATAAGAAATTGTTTACCGGTGACTGTCCCAAGGGACAGGAACTGAGTGCCTGGGGAGCACTTTTCTCTGATGCTGTTCGTACCTTTCAGATTCTGTTCACTGGGTGTGTACAAACCATTTAACAATGAAATATTGTATTTAACAGTTTAATGTGACCTTTTTGATAAAGGAATTTGTAATCTTTGATCATGTGTTAGAATTATTAAATAACAAGTCATCTGATTGTTCATACTTAAAGAAGGCTTATAAAGACAAGGATAAACAAGAGAAATGGCTTATTTCATAAAGATCAAAATAATATAGTGCTTTACTGCCATAATTCAGAAATTATCTTAGTACCTTAATGTTTGTTGCGATGCTGCGAATAACCCCTCCCCCTCTCCCGTCACCAGTCCCCACCCCAAATAAAGGCCGACTACCTCATTGATCCTAAACATTTCCTCTGAAAGGCGATCAATGTCCCCTGCCTGGCCATTAAATAGATTTTGAAAAACTCTTCAATCCATATCAGTCTCATATCCTTATTTAGTTCTTCAAATTCGCCCTCAGCTGGGAATTGTGCAGGCAACTGTGATTCTGTTGTGTTCGCCACTCGTGTGAAGGGCCCCATCCATCATCATTTCTAGCCCTTTTCTGATGCAATGTAGCTTATTCTTTGTCTTTCTTAAAAACTGAATGGCTTTTAAATTATCCATTTATCTTCCTTCAGAGTTTCTGTTCAGTTTCTCAGGCCCTTTCAGGGCTGTCTTTTCTACCTTGTTTGCTGACTTTTCATTCCATTTCCCCCATTCTGGGAGACATCCTGGTGCACCATGCTGTCCCGCAAGGCAAACGCCCTGGCCCCCATCTGCTTTCTGCTTGTTTGAAATCTGCATCACCGCTAATGTAGATTTCCTTTTTAAATGCTGTCCCTCCTGGATAGCTGTTAAAACTTTGAGATAATACGTTTCAAATTTTACGTGTAGATGGCGGGGTATCTGGGAACAAACCTGAAAATAAAAGTCAAAAGACTTGGTTCTAAAACCAGCTTTACAGTGGTGACCTTTAAGGGTTTCGCTTTCCTCACCTACCGTTGATGGGCAAGTTTGCTCCCAGTGAAACGTTTTAGTATTACACAGCAAGTTGCCTCCGTTTAAGGCAACCCAGTAAGGACGTGAGATTTATATAATGCTAATAATGCCTGCACACACAGCTCAGATGGTGAGAACAGAAAGAATCTAAGTTGTGTCACTTAATATCTGTATATTCTTGGGCAAGTTACAGGAACTCTGTAGCTTCAGTTTTATATTTAAAAAGAGGGGTAAGAATACTATGTAAGTTGAGATCACTAAGAGAATTAAACCAGATAGTGCTGGTAAGTCAGTCTGGTGCCTGGAATATAGTAAGAGCTCAGTAAATGTGGCTGTAAACTCCTTACCTCTTAGCAAGACAGGTAGTTTGGCTATTTTTATCCACATTTGCAACAGAGGCTACTGAAGCGTAGAGAGCATGCTAACAGTGCTAACGACACACGCTCACGCGTGGGGGGGTGGGGCTTTGCCACAGAATGTTAAAACATTTCCACGTACCTCCTGCCTCTTCATTCAGACTGTTGGAAAGGTTGGTATTAACTATTAATTCCATTTTCCCCCCCAAAAAGTCACTTTCCAAGGCCAGAGGCCTTAAAAAAGTAGCCAAGTGAAATTACTTTCAGTCAAACCTACAAGCCGGTGGTAATCACTGTAAGAAGAAAGCTGATGACAATGAACTTCAGGTTTTCTGAGTGTGGAGGGCAGATTTGAAAGAGGACACTGATAGAAACACTCACCCCTTATTGCCTCATCTTAGGTCTCTTCCCTTTTGTCCCTTCCTCTCTGTCTCCGTTTCTCTCTCTATCCTTTCCTATTTAGATTTTTCAGCTGTTCAGACCATCTACAGCACTGAGATCACAGAGGACACATTAAGTCAAGGGCTTGGGGAATAATTCTTGCTTCGCTATTATTTTACAGGTTTGTAGTGTAGCCCTCCCTTTGCTTTGGGAGATTCCCGAAATGCCACTCACTGCTTCCAACCTTTTCTCTTGTCTCCAGACTCATGCTTCAGCCTCAGTGTTGTGGATCAAATTGCGTCCCCAAAAGATATGCTGGTACCTGAGAATGTGACCTACTTGGATACAGGATCTTCGCAGATACAGTGAAGTTAAGAAGAAATCATATTGTTTTAGACTGTGCCTTTACATCCAATGGCTAGCGTTCTTATAAGAAGCCCATGTGAAGGTGCAGGGACACAGGAAGACAGAGCAGTGATGCATCTATAAGCCAAGGAATGCCAAGGACTGCTGGCAACCAACAGAAGACAGGAGAAAGACATGGAACAGATTCCTCCTCATAGCCTTCAGAAGGAACCCACTCTGCCTCATCTTCATTTCAGACTTCTAGCCTCCAGAACTGTGAGAGAATAGATTCCTGTTGTTTTAAGGTACTCCGTACCTTGGTAGGCAGCCTCAGGAATCTGATACACTCCTCTTAGCTGTCCTTGGCCCCTCTGAGTCCTGAGCCTCTCAGGAGTTCCTTTGAAAGACCCATCAGCTCACTTCTGGGTTGTATCCCCTTCTGCACACATTCTGGGAAGTTACTCCCTTTACATCTTCCAATACTTGAGGCTATCCTCTCACATTCTGTTGTCCTTCAGAGTTTAGATCTATTTTTAAAGAAATACAACTTCATTATTTCTAATCACAATGAGTAGTATTAAACAAGTCAATAAAATACTGAACAAAGGTGTTCATTTCAGACTTATCTCTCCTAGGGAAAAAAACCAAGGAGGGGATGACTGAATAAATGATGAAAAGTCAACTGATTGGAATACTAGGCTGTCGTTTCAAAGGATAATGTGAAAATTATATTAGGAATGTGGAAACATTAACATAATGTTGAGTGATCAAAGCAGAATATGTTAGTGTACCTGTGTAAGAATGTGTCTACATTTGGGTAATAGCATAAAGGGGCATCACAGGATTAAGAGATTGTGAGGTAGGTCCTTATTTCTCCTGGCAGTCTGCTCTTGAAGACTCGGGTATTCTCTAAGGCGACGTCTATTTTCTCTGCCGTGCTCCGCATTTCCTCTGAGTCCTTATTGCCAGAGTTAACATTCCCGACTTCTACTAACATTCTGTTCATAGCATCTTAGGCTTTTTCTATCATGCTTTCCAAGTTTCTTCCAGCCTCTTTCTGTTGCCCAAGAAAGTTTTATCTTTTAAAAAATTCCTTTATTATTATATTAATGGAATTCTCATGAAGTTGAGGAGATAAACCAGTGAGGTCCATCCATGGATTTAGTTGCAAAAATGCCCCACTTGACAGGTGAAAGTATGAGATCAGAGACAACTTGACATAGACATAAAATATTTCTGGAAAGTTTTCTACAGTAACCTGCTAAACAGAGTCTATTAGCCCACCTAGTCCTGCTGGAGTTGCTCTCCCTGCAATCTCTACTCTGGTCCCTGTATCCTGCTCCTTAATACATTTAGAGTTTTATGTTGTATATGGAAGTTTTCCAAGGCAGAGAACTGCTGGACAAAATGTAATCGCCTTTCACTTCCTCAGGGCAGCAGAGTGGGAAAAAGCCAGGTAAGACTGAGAGAACTTGGCCTTGAAATTCTGGTTCAGCTGTGTATTAACAACATCACTCTGATTAAGTCCATTAGCTTCTTTAGGTTTCAGTTTCCTGGTGTATAAAACTTAGACCATTAGACATTATAGGATCCAGAATGAAGTACTTTCTTCCTTCACAGAGTTAAGGTCAAATTTAATTGTGTATGTAAAAGCACCTTGTACACTTGAAAATTTAAGCCCTTATCCAGTGTCAAATACAGTCTACTTACAAATGCATACAGATACTCTTGTATCTGTAGGACTCTGATGCTGAACCTCTTTTCCAAAAACTCAGTCTGGTGGAAGGGAAGTCTCTAACTTGTTTGGAGACCCCAGCTACCAGACTCAACTCTGGGGCTGCCTTGTTGGTTGCTGCATGAGGTAAAGACCTTGGCTCTCCGTGACCACATTGCCCTACAGGGTCTGCTTGCTAAAAGGAGGTTGTGCCTCTAGTGATTTGGTTAATATCTTTACAACTGCAACTCAGATAATGAAATGAGTGGTGATAGCTGAGGATTCAAATACTGCCTCCTTGAATTCAATTCGAACATGTTTAGAATAGAACTGAATATCGCTTGGCAATAGCATAATGAGAACACTTTGTTTACCTCATGCCTCACCTCCCAAGAGCGCAAACAATGCCAACCCTTCAAATGAACGCTGAAGCACAGAAGTTTTGAAGGGGCACTTACAATGCAAAAAACAATCTTTAAAAGAGGTCTTGATTCCTTTCCTGGTTAAAAAAATGTAATTTTCCTTCTCTATCTCCCTTCCTTCCTTTCTCTCTCCTACCCTCTCTCCTTTCTTCCCTTTTTCTTTGAAGGGAGTCAAAGTAGAGAGTGCCATGAAGAAGAGGTAAATTACCTTTTAAAATATGCTTTCCAGAGGAACTGGAAAGTAACTTAAGTAAAGGCAACATTCCAAGTCTTGTATGGACTTGGGGTTAAGCGATTTCTAGCTTCATGATTCCAAAGTAGAAGCACTTTTAAAAAGAGTTACTTACGTTGGTCAGCTAGATACGGAGAAATAGATCTTATCTTAAATTCTACTTTTAAAGGCCTTATTAGGGAGGATATTATAATTTTTTCCACCAGATTCCAGCATTTTAATATGGATTCATGATGGCAGTTTTGAGCTCATTAAATGCATATGAATAGGAATGGGTTAAATACCACTGTATAAAGAAGAGGTTTGTTTTTTTTTTTTTAGTTGCATGAAATAAAATCAATGAAAGTCCATTTTATTCATAAAAAATGTACATAGAACTGGTTGCTTTACCAAGTAAAACTTATTTTTTAGAGGTAGAGGTGGAACATTACAAAATTAAACATCCTGGCACGTCAAGTGCTCAGGAAGAACTTGGAGATGTAGCCAAGAGTGCGAGATGCCTGCACTGGCCTCATGCCATGCACGATGCAGGACGTGATGTAAACGGCAACACTCTTCTATAATGAGCCCTCTCCCGTTCAGCGCTTCATCACGTAGCGCATAATTCTTTGATGTTTGTATAGATAAATGTTAGGCACTATAGGATCTGCAAAGTCTTCTAAGTTGAAGAGAGATTAATTTTAGTCATGATAAACTGAGTGTGCTTATTGTATTATAATTTCTTGGAATTGTATACAGTATACAATATAATTTCTTGAAATCTATGTAGCTGTGCTAATTCTCTCTATAAATTTGCATAGTAAAATAACTAGAAGACTACATTTCCTGGCAATGCTGAATACAAGAAAATTTCATGTATTTCCCAGTTGAAAAAGTCAAAGCCCTGAAAAATCCATGGCTATAAACTGGTCTTTTACATTAGAATTAAGGGCCAATTCAAGCATGATAAGAACTAAACCACTTTCTAAAAAGATATCATAGGCCATATACTTCAGATTATGGGCAGGAATATAACAGTGCATATGCACTCTGGTGAAAGGTTTTATATATTCATAGATGATAACTTAAAATGACATTATTACCCAACTTTGTACATTCATTCCACTGCTTATAATTAATTCTGTGGTGCTGCATCCCATCATTCACTCTGCCGTTTCTTCATTCATTTGTTCAACATTTACTGTGCAGTTCGAATATTCAAGGCACTGCACTAGATACCAGGAATATCATGGTCCCAAGAATGAGTCTAATGTGGAAAAGATTCAGACTACAGAAAGATATCACAGTACAGAGTGCTGTGTGTGCTTACGAAGAGATGGCTAGAGTGCCACAGCAGTGTTGTGGGGAGCAGAGATTTAACAGAAGAGAGGATAGTTGGGCTGCCAGTCTCCCAGGCAAAAAGAAGAGGCAAGGAGGTGTAAGCAAAGGCAAAGGAAGATGGACGACAGGGGGAGTGAGTCCTACGCCTTGGGCAAAGGGTGCATGGCGAGGAAGGGAGCAGGGTGACAGGGGGTGAGGCCAAGAGTCAGGGGCCTCATACAAGGGGGCCCCGCAATGCTCAGCCAAGGACTCAGAGATATTTTATAAACAGTGCTACTAATCAGAGGTATTTAAGCAAGGGGATGCCCTGATCCATTTTCTTAAAAGGAAGTCATTTTGGCAAAAGTTTGGGAGACAGACTATAGTTGAGGGGCCTATAAATGATATAAAATGGATATTGAATGTTTGAAGTTCTCTTCCATTCATATTTGACTAACAATACACTGAAACTTTGGAAGTAAACAGGTTTTACTATCAGGGCTCAGATTTGGGTACAGTATGTGTAACAGGGACAATATTTTAAGAATATTAAACCAACGTGTTTTTGTTCGGCTTGCGTCGTGACATGGTGGCTCCCCACCCATTAACTCAGTAGACTTCCCTCCTTTTGGCAAATGATGGTTCTGGCTGGAAACAGCAAGCTGTCCTCATTCAGTTTTTTAAAAAATTATATTTATTGATTATGCTATTAGAGTTGTCCCAATTTTCCCCTCTTTGTTCCCCTTACCTAGCAACTGCCACTCCCTCAGGCAATCCCCACTGTATTGTTCATGTCCACGGGTCACGTGTTTAAGTTTTTTAGCTACTCCGTTTTCTATACTGTACTTTACATCACCATGGATATTCCGTAACTACCTATTTGTACATCTTTTCCCCTCACCTCTTCACCCATCCTCCTCCTCTCCCCTCCCATCTGGCAACCACCAAAATGCTCTCCATATCCATGATTCTCTCTCTGTTCTTGTTTGCTTAGTTTGTTTTTTAGATTCAGTTGTTGACAAGTATGTATTTATTTCTATTTTATTTTTCATAGTTTTGATCTTCCTTTCTTGAATAAGTCCCTTTAACATTTCATATAATGTTTGGTGATAATGAACTCCTTTAGTTTTCTCCTGTCTGGAAAGCACCTTGTCTGCCCTTTGCTGAGTAGAGCAATATTGGCTGTAGGTCTCTGCTTTTCATCACTTTGAATACTTCTTGCCATTCCCTTCTTGCCTGTGAAGTTTCTTTTGGGAAATCAGCTGACAGTCTTATGGGAACTCCTTTGTAGGTAACTCTCTGCTTTTCTCTTGCTGCTTTTAAGATTATCCCTTTATCTTTAACCTTTGGCATTTCAATTATGATGTCTTGGTATGGTCCTCTTTGGGTCCAACTTGTTTGAAACTCTCTGTGCTTCCTGAACTTGCATGTCTATTTTCTTCACCAAAATAGGGAAGTTTTCTTTCATTATTTTTTCAAATAGATTTCCAATTTCTTGCTCTTTCTCTTCTCCATCTGGTACCCCTATGAAGTGATTACTGGAATGCTTGAAGTTGTCTCAGAGGATGCTTACATTATCCTTTTCTTTCCTGTTATTCTGATTGGTTGTTTTTGCTTCCTTATTCTCCAAATCATTTATTTGATTTTTGGCTTTATTCATTATACTGATGTTTCCTTGTAAATTGCTTTTTAATTTCAATTAGTGTATCCTTCTATTGTGACTGAATAATTTTTATGCTGCTGAGGTCCTCACTAAGTCCCTTAGCATCCTTATAAACAGTGTTTTGAACTCCGAACTTGATAGATTGCTTATTTCCATTTTGTTTAGTTCTTTTTCTGGAGTTTTAATCTGTTCTTTCATTTGGGCCATGTTTCTCTGTATCTTCATTTTGGCAGCCTCCTTTTGTTTGCTTCTATGTATTAGGCAGAGCTGCTATGACTCCCTGTCTTGGTAGCATGGCCTAACGTTGTAGGTGTTTGTAGGGTCCAGTGGCACAGCCTCCCCTATCATTCAGCTTTGAATGAGAATAACCTTCAATTGCAACTTTGTGTGGTGAGAAAGGGGCTTTATAGAAAGTTGGTGAAAGACAAATACTATATGATCTCACTTATAAGACTAATCTAATGAACAAAATAAACTAATAATCAAAACAGAACCTGACACATGGAAACAGGGAAGAGACTGACAGCTGCCAAAAGAAAGGGGTTGAAGGGGAAGGATGAAAGAAGGGGAAGGGAATAGTCAAGGTACATGTATGAATGACCATGGACATGGATAACGGGGGGCGGGGTGGACTGTGGGAGCAGGGGATGGGGTGGAACAGAGGAGTAAAAAGCAGTAAAAATTGGGACAGCTGTAATAGAATAAACAAAAATAAAATGAAATAATTTAAATAAATAGCTCAAAAATGAAAGAAAACAAAGGGGATTTCTAAATTTCAGAATGTTCTTTTGTTTATTAAGAACCAAGCCTGGCATTGGAGGGGGAGGGGAGGGGAGAGTATGCAGATAACTGTAATTGAACAACAATAAAATAAAATAAAAATTAAAAAAAAAAAGAACCAAGCCTGGCTAAGTTGGCTCATCAAATCTTATTACAAATCTCTAGATAAAGAACACAGAGTTAACCATGTAAGGGTAGTTCCCATCCAATAAAGAAAAAGAAAATTTAAAACTTTCCACTGTAGTGGTTAGGGAAGCAGGAAGGCAAGGGAGAAGAAGGGAGAGAGAAGAGAAAGAGATGAGAGAGAGACAGAAAGGGAGGGGGTAGAGAGGGAGAATAAGATCAGAAGAGAATATCAAGGCTTCATGTTCCTTAGGGTCAAAGCCTGGGGGTTGGAGGAGAGCTTGTGTCTTAAATCTCTGAGCCTAATTCAAGAAAATGACAGAATTTTCCCAGAATAAGTTAGTGTGACCCAGGCAGCTTATTAGAAAGGACTGAGGAAGTTTGTGGACAGCAGGATGAAGAGAAAATAGTTGGCTCTTCCTGGGTGTCCCACAGGGGCTGAGCAAATGTTAAGAGAACCAGTTGACTAGAACTGCCTAGGAAGCTAGTGGGGCTTTCCCCAAGAGGCCGCTTCTAGGACCATGGAGTTCAGCAGCCAGAGCTCTTGGCGAAGGGCTGTACAAAGTGCTCATCACACCCACAGCCAGTCGCACACAGGTCAGCATGGCATCGCACCCTCCCTCCCTTTGATCTTTCCTTCTTGAGGCTTTTGAGTTATATATGATGTCACTCCATGTATGTCCTCCTTTTGTAAAGACAAGGAAAAAATCAGCCCCAACTATTTTCTTCTCATCCACAAGAATATAAATGTTGTAGAAAAAACATTTATAGGAAATTAATGTGGACAGTATCCATTTTTTTAAAGATTTTATTTATTATTTTTAGAGAGAGGGGAAGGAGAAAGAGAGGGAGAGAAACAGCAATGTGTGGTTGCCTCTCACATGGCCCTCACTGGGGACCTGGCCTGCAACCCAGGCATGTGTCCTGAATGGGAATTGAACTGGGACCCTTTGGTTCCCAGCCCGCGCTCAATCCACTGAGCTACACCAGCCAGGCCAGTATTCATTTTTTTTAAGCATCTGACAAATTTGTTCTCCCTACTCACATCCTATTCCTTATAGGCTTTTAAGAGGAGATGATCTTATATTCTAACTAGCCACCCAGTAGCTTATTACTTATTCTTTTTTAAAAAATATTGGGACTTCTGGTCAAGATGCAGGCATAGGTAAACATGTTTCACCTCCTTGCACAACTACAGAAAGGATTACGAGACCTCAAAATAAATAACACCCAGAACTGTCAGAAAATCAAGCAGTATGGAAGTCTGACAACCAAGGATTTAAAGAAGCCACATTCACCTAGACAAGTAAGAGGGATGGAGATGGGTGGAGAGGCATGGAGAGGTGGTATGGTGTGGAGAGGCTGTGGCTTTAGAACAGGTGGCCCCACATTCATGTGTGGTGGCTAAAAATTGGGAAGGATACCTTGGGAGCAAGTGATCCCAGCCCCAAGCCAGACCATACTTCCTAGTGTTCCAGCACTAGGAAGATAAATCCCCACAACCTCTGGCTGTAAAAACCAGTGGGAGCTGGGGAGGTGGAAGAAAGTGCTGAATTTTCAGGAGACTCTGCTTAAAGGGCCCACACAGACTTAGAAAGTGTGCAGACCCACCTGCTCTGGAATTCAGCACCAGCACAACAGCTGGAAGTGTGCCAGTCACATACAGGAAGTGGGTAAAGTGACTGGAAATGGGGCAAGTGCTGGGCACACCTCCAGAAGCAAGGCAGCAGCATTGTCCCTCCTCTGAGTCCTCCCCCCACAGAGCCACAAAGTGGTGAAGTGGGTTGCCCTGCCCTGGTGACTACCTAAAGCTCTGCCCCACACAATTTACAGGTGCCTTTTCTACAATAGGCCAGGCTACTAAGACAAGGAGTCAATGCAGCTCTATCTAATACACAGAAACAAACACAGGGTGGCTGTAAAATTGAGGAGACAAAGAAATATGGCCCAAACGAAAGAACAGAAAAAAAATCCAGTAAAAGAACCAAATGAAATGGAGATAACCAACTGATCAGGTGCAGAGTTCAAAACATTGGTGATCAGGATGCTCAAAGAACTCACTGAGCACAGCAACAACATAAAAAAGACCCAGGAAAAAAATGAAGGTTACACTAAGTGAAATAAAGAAAAATCTACACAGAACCAGCTGTGGAGGGGATGAAGCCAGAATTCAAATCAATGATTTGGAACATAAGGAAGAAATAAGCATTCAACCAAAAGAGCAAGAAGATAAAAAGAATTCAAATGAATGAGGATAGTAGAAGGAGCATCTCCACTTTGGAACTGCATACTTTGGAACATCTCCCAATGTACCAACATCCAAATCATAGGGATGCTAGAAGGAGAAGAGCAAGAAATTGAAAACTTATTTGAAAAAATAATGAAAGAAAACTTCCTAATTTGGTGAAGGAAATAGACATACAAGCCCAGGGAGTACAGAGAATCCCTAACAAGTTGGGCCCAAAGAGGACCACACCAAGACATATCGTAATTAAAATGCCAAAGGTTAAATATAAAAGGAGAATCTTAAAGGCAGCAAGAGAAAAGCAGAGAGTTACCTACAAAGGAGTTCCCATAAGACTGTCAGCTGATTTCTCAAAAGAAACTTCTCAGGCAAGAAGGGAATGGCAAGAAGTATTCAAAGTGATGAAAAGCAAGGACCTACAACCTAGATTACTCTACCCAGCAAAGCTATCATTTAGAATGGAAGGGCAGATAAAGTGCTTCCCAGACAAGGTAAAGCTAAAGCAGGTCATCATCACAAGTCATTGTCACATGAAATGTTAAAGGGACTTTTTTAAGAAAAGGAAGATCAAAAATATGAACAGTAAAAAGGCAACAAATTCACAACTATCAACAACTGAATCTAAAAAGACAACAAACTAAGCAAACAACCGGAACAGAAACAGAATCATAGATATGGAGATCATTTGGAGGGTTATCAGCGGGGAGGGGAAAGGGGGACAGTGGGAGGAAAGTTTCAGGGATTAAGAAGCATAATCGGTACAAAATAGACAGGGGGAGGTTAAGAATAGTATAGCAAATGGAGAAGCCAAAGAACTTATATGCATGACTCACAGACATGAACTAAGGGGATGATTGCTGGAGGGAATGGGGGTGCTGGGCAGAGGGGGGCAAAGGGGGAACAACTGGGACAACTGTTAATAGCATAATCAATAAATATATTTTTTAAAAATAGAAAATGATCTCATTCTGGAAAAAATATTGGACACAAAGCATGAACCATTTGGAGCAACAGTGAGTTGTTTTTAAGGTGCTTTTATTGGTATCCAGAACAATTGTCTTGGAGTAGCTTCTTATGTCCTTTTTTCAGTTTATCAATTCTAATTCCCAGTCTCTATAATTTCAACTATACTTTAAAAATTCTCTTCTTTCCAGAGAGTATATTTGTAATTGCATCAAGTAGAATCTATTTTCCAAAATGACGATTAAAACTGAAGACAGAAAAAAAGTCAAAAATTACTATTATCATAACATCAGAAGCCCTGCCTATTGCAGGAGCCCCATGAAATTTTTATAAAGATGCAATACTGTTGCCAAACTTTTCCTTCCTTTTTGAGGGAGAATGGGGGCGGGGGGGAGGAAGGAAGGAAGGAAGGAAGGGAAATTACTCTGGCTATGGCCTGTCAAGGTCCAGCTCTTTTGCATTATCTGTGGAAAAAAATCCACTCCAACATCAAGAGCCAGTTTGGGATGAGCTGAAAATCTGATGATGTTCATAGAAAAATTAAATCCCTCAATTCTTAACAAACAGAAGGTCTCTAACGCCTCTGATCATCATTGAAAGTCTAGGTGCACTAAGGTTTGATTAGGTGGGGAATGAAAACACAGGGCAAAAACTTAGCTTGCCACTGCACACAGAGAGGCTCAGTGTGACACCCGACATCAGGTTTCTGTTTATCCCTAAGGCTGGCACAGCAATGACTTCAAAGTCTGATGATGTCTTTTTTTATTCTTTCTTTTTTCTCTTTCTGAAGATGTTGAGCAGCAGGCTAATGGATCCCCAGCAGGGTGCAGAGACAGCAGAGAGCACGGGAATCAGATGTCAATGTGTTCCTCCCGACACCCTGCTAGGGCAGCGCTAACTATGCGGGGCTTCTGTCCTCTCCCGGGGACCACGCTTTGCTGGTTCCCAGCCCACTCCTGACTCTCTGTATGCTTCCCGATTAAAATGCTGTCAAAGATAAATCATGACTTCTGCCTGTTAAGACAATTTTCTTTTTCTTTTTTTTAAAGAAAAGTTTAGAACTGTAAGATTAAAATGATGAGCAAATTCTGGAGAATTACATATCCATTTACAAACATGTCATATCTCCCTATTATAGAACTATCCGTGGATCTGGGACTGTTCCCGGAAGTTTCCTTCCTTACCCACCATTTTATTTCTATATTTTTATGCATTTTCTGTCAGTTACTTTTAATCAATCACAGAGTACTGAGGAAACTTCCTAATGAATAGATTTATGGGGCTGGGGTGGAGGGGGGAGGAAAGAATGTGTTCTCATTGTTTTACCTCAACATTGTGACAAATCGGCTGGAAATCAAAGTTGTTACAGAGATAAGAGTTTCAATTTTGAATGTAGTGAACATGCCAAATGGGTTCGCGTACTTTTTATGAGTTCCCACCTCGGCACACAAATGAGCAGCCAGCCCTTCAGGCATGGAGACCACTGTCCCTCGGAGGAGAGACAGAACTCTGCAGACCGGAACGCAAGCAGAGACTGTTTGCCTACTTGGCTATTTTTCGAGCACAACTCATTCCGAACCATGCAGTAAACCCAAATTAACCAGAGAAACTCCATGAAGTCAAAAGTCGTATTTACTGCCCAACTGCACCCCTGCCCTTCCCACCAAACTCTGGGTTGGGTCCCACTGAGACTTCCAGCAGCCTCCGGTGGAGGCCCTCGCCACCTGCACCCATCCATCCACGCTGCTCCCCCTGCAAGCAGCTGCAAGCAGATTCAGCTCTCTATGGAACGCCCTCAGGCTCTGTGAGCTTTCCTGCCACCTGAACCTGCCCCATCTTGGGTTCAGAACCCTGGCCTTAAAACAAATGGGGAAAGAAATAGAAGGGCTCTGCCTGGTATAGGTCAGTAGATTGAATTCCAGCCTGCAAACCGAAAGGTCACCAGTTCGATTCCTGGTCCCGGCACATGCCTGGGTTACAAGGCCAGATCCCTGGTTGGGGGTGAGTGAGAGACAACATATTGATGTATCTCTGGCATACTGATGTTTCTCTCCTTCCATTCCTCTCTCTCTAAAAATAAATAAATAAAATCTTTTAAAAAAAGAAATGAAAGGGACATTCTTTGTTTCCTGTGTACTATTCTGTATGCTTTTGCCCTCTGCCATGTTGACTTAGCAAGGCCACAGTACGTTCTCATGCTCCGTGACTGAGGCCATGTGATTTCAGACCGATCACATTTGGGGTCCCTACCACCTGCATACTTTCCCATTTGCCTTCCACCCTCTCAGACTCTTCACCATTGCACTTCCATGTTCAAAACCCCAACGATCTTCTCAGCAACAGCCTGAGTTCCTGCAGACATTTTGCTTCAGTAATTAGTGTCACCTTAGTGACTCTCCTGGCTCTGTGAGTCACTTCCAAAAGATTTTGTGTCCTTGCACTAATGGTGATTCCTTCCCATTGACTGATTCCATTTTAGTTTTGAAGCACTGACAGCTATGCACAATTATCTAGTTCGATAATGAAAAATCCATTGCGTGAGATGGAACAAAATAGGGATCCTCAGTAGAATACTACTCAGCCATACATAAAAGGAAATTTTAACCTTTTGCAAAAGCATGGATGGACCTGGGGATTATCATGCTAAGTGAAATAAGCCAGTCAGAGAAAGAAATACAAATAGCATATAATCTTACTTATATGCGGAATCTAGTGAACAAAATAAACTGATGAACAACATAGAAACAGAGGCATGGATATATGGAAGAGACTGACAGCTGTCAGAGGGGAGGGCAGTTGGGGAACTGGATGAAAGAAGGCGAAGGGATTAAGCAAAAAAAAAATATATATATATACACACACACACGTATATATGCACATAGATACAGACAGCAGTGTGGTGATAGCCAGAGGGAAATGGGGGTGCTGGGTAGGTGGAGGTGGGCAGAGGGTGGGAAATGGGGATGAAAAAAGACTTTGCTCGGGGTGATGGGCACAGGGCACATATGTTGTGTGCAGATGACATTTTATTGAGCTGTACACTGAAAACTGCATGGTTTTGTGAACCAATATCACCCCAATAGTTTCAATTAAAAAAAGAGGATACTTAAAATCACTCTACAAAGTTTCAGTTTGCAGGCTCTTTGAAATGTTGTGTTTAAAACTTTGTAAAGAATTTATAAATGAAATCCATGAGATCATTTTTAAAAGTTAGTGAGATAAGGAACTCAAAGTAGAACACGATTTCCATGCTTTGTTAGTGAGGAGACAGAGCAGCAGGTACAAACACGAACATTTCTGCACAGCTCCTTCCACACCCCCTCCCACACCCCCTTCAGAATGCCACGACTCCCCCATTTAGTTCAGTAACAAAAGGCAGGAGAAGGACCATCCAGCGGAGGTAGAAAGACCATCACACCAAAACCAAGGCCTGGGATAAGCATGATACAACCCTAATTTGTTGGTAGAGTCACTAACATTTCTATATGTTAATTACCTGAGGATCAAAATAGCAGGTGTATGTAACCTTATAGATAAGTAATAAAGCAAAACAGTCGTGAAATGTTAGGAATAATAAGTAATGTGATGTGGTAATATTACTCTCTAAATTCTGGAAATTGCTATGTTCAGTTTAAACTCAAGTAACTTCCTTCTTAACTAAAGATTTCAAAGTGTCCAATAAGAAATATAAGCCCAAATGATTGCGAATCAGTAATAAAACAATTACATTAACACAGAGAAGCATGTGAGAGTCTTATCCAGCATTTACTATAATCACATGGAAAGGGTGCGTCGACTTTGGGTTCATTCTCAAAATAGCTTTGCAAACCAGTATGAAAAATTTATCAGCTCCACAAGTACATGTCTTCATCCTCCTGAGCTTTACACACATAAAAGGAATTTATTAATTGCAAGAATAATTTATTCATCCCATTTATTGCCTAAATGGGCACAAAAAACTGAACAACATAAAAAATAATTCAACATGCGTTGTCAAGCCAATTTAGCAGAGGAGGGTCTACCTGACGGAAGAGCTGCCCAGCTTGTTCAGAAACACCAAGGTCAAGGAGGGGAGGGGCAGACGGAAAGGAGAGTTGAGGGTCCTCTTAAAATAAAGGGTGTGTCATCCTTGATTTTTCATCCAATCTTTCATTATTAAATAAAAGAACATGACATTCCAATTATAACTAAAAGAATCTATTTTAGATTATTTTAAACTTTGACTTTATATGATCATGTGTTGCATAGATAACCTAAAATAAAAAAATGAATTAACTTTTGTTATTTATAAATATTAAAAAATCACATTTCCATCTTCGAGACAGTTTTTTTTTTAGGTTAATGTGACAGGGCTCAGCAGTTCCTCAAAGTGCTGAAAACGAAGTGGGAGATTACTGTGAAACTTAATGATTGTGAGGTCCTTAAAAAACAATAGTGTGTTTTTAATGGAGTTACTCAGAGTGAGCAAGTGAAGCCGTTTCGCTTTCCCTGCATGTGATTTTCATTTGAAGTTAGAAGAGAAGTTCAGACTGATTGAGCTAGGTGGGGGGTAAACAACTCACCAGGTTTTACACAGGAAAGCAAATGCTTGGAAGTAGAATTAAAAGCCAGTGTGCACTAAACTGTTCATGTTAACTGATGCCGCCCTCGTCCGTACTCAAAACGGGGCGAGTGAACGTTCAAAGCCCCTGGCGCTTGTCTCCTTGCCAGGCCAGGGTCCCGAACACCAGGCAGCAGGGCTGCAAGCGGGAGTGCACCCTGCTGGGAAGTCAGTGGTAGCACCTGTCACACGCATCGCCCAGGGATTTTAAGGTGGAAGGTGCTTCACAAAACTCCGTGGCCCAGACTATGGGGTTGGGGCCGAAACCTGGGATTCATGGAAACCTCATGGCATTAACGTAAGTTAAAGAAAAAGTGTAAAAAAGAAAAAGATTTCCATGGCCAATTGTTTGAAAAATTTAGAGTGAATCAAGATTAAACATGTTTGTTTCCTGAAGGACTTGTCGGAGCCGTAAGTGTTTCGGTGTGCAGGGGTCTCCCTAGTTGCGGGGCCTGCGAGCTCCCCTTTAAGAGAGACCATCAGGCAATGGCTGGGCGCTTGTGTGTCACGGGGCACAGTCAGAGAAATGCTGAGAAAAACATTGTTATCCCTGATTTACAAATGATGGAGTTGAGGCCCATGAGGATTATATCCTTGGTTCTCCGGCTCTCCAGTACCAGCTCATCTCAGGACAGGATCAGAAATCTGAGAAAAGGCGCACTGTAGCCGTAGTTTAGAAACAGACACGCCCGAAGAGTCCCCTCACACTGAAGTTGAAAGTACAGAACGCACACTCTTCTGGCCAGTCAGGACACACACGCCCTCCCCGAACTGCCATTACCTGGTACAGAGGCATGCAGATGCTATCGATCCACTCCAGCTGCAGCCGGGGCAGTTCATCTTTGCGGTTCCGATCGAAAATAGCCTAGAATGGGGGAGGAGGACCTTGCTTTATTACAACGCAGAATTTTACAAATGCTTTGTCAAACCGTTCCCCACAATGACCCAATTTTTCCAACTGAGCACTTCACAAATCACAACCAATCTTCACATGGACATTCTTTTCCTTTATCTATGATGAGAAATAAAGTATTTTCACCTCTTTTATGAGACTTGTAAGTGAATTTATTTGAACTTTATAGTACACAACTCCTTGGGGCCAAACTCTGTCTTCGGATATAGGTAACTGCCACTAAATCAAGTCATCAGGTCACTGGGAATTTGGTACAAGTCAAGGGGAACGGGACATGTTTTATTGCCACCAGAATAATGTCAGGCTTTTATTTTTATAGTGAAAGAGAGTGGGATAGATTGAAAAAGATCCTTAAAAGCAATTTCACTTTAAATAGGAAATATTTGTTTTAATTTTTTCAGGGTGGGGTGTTTGGCAATTCTGTGTGTTCTTCAGAAGAGTTCTGTCTGGCCCGGGCTGGGTTGCTCAGCTGCTGGGGGAACATCATCCCCTGCACCAGGAGGATGTGGGTTTGATCCCTGGTTGGGGTGCGAACAGGAGGCAAACGATTGATGTCTCTCTCTCTCTTTCCCCTCCCGCAAATCAACAAACATATCCTTGGGTGAGGATTAAAAAAATAAAGTTCTGTGTGTTGTGAATAAAAACCAATTTTTTAATCTATTATTGGAGGGATGATGGTAGAAGGGACCCATTCTCTCCTCATCATTCCTAGCCTTTAAACTTTATATTATAATGTTTAGAAAAGTTAGCTATATTTTTGAGAAAAATGTACCCCTATGTTCACTGCAGCATTATGCATGGTGGCCAAGACATGAAAATAACCTAAGCGTCCTTTACTAGATGACTGGAAAAAGAAGACGTGGTTACATCTGTGCAATGGAATACTGCTCAGCCCTAAGAAAACATGAAACACTAACATTTTTTTAACAGATTGTATTTATTTATTTTTAGACAGAAAAGAATGGAGGAATAAAGAGATGGGGAGAAACATCAATGTGTGGTTGCCTCTCACATGGCACCCCTGGGGACCTGGCCTGCAACCCAGGCATGTGCCCTGACTGGGAATCAAACCAGCGACCCTTTGGTTCGCAGCCCACGCTCAATCCACTAAGCTATGCCAGCCAGGGCAAAACACTACATTTTAAACAACATGGATGGATCTTGAGAATATCATGCTATACAAAATAAATCAGACAAAAAAGTCAAGAACCACACGATTTCACTCATATGTGGCATATAAAACAGAAAGCAACAAATGAACAAACAAGACAAACAAAAACTCGTAGACACAGACAACAGACTGTATGGTGATCACTAGAGGTAAAGGGAGGTAGAAGAGGACAAAAAGCATAAAACATATGCATGGTGATAGAAGGAGACTTGACTTCGGGTGGTGAACACACAATGCAATTATAGATGATGCATTACAGAATTGTACACCTGAAACCTATAAACTCGTAGTTACTGATGTCATCCCAATAAATTTAACCAATAAAAAAAGACATCCCCTTGGTTCAGAGATGTTGGAAAGCCCTGCACCCTGCAGACTACGAACGAGGGCGGGCGTGGGTGGACAGAAACACCAGTTGCCGAGGCTCACAAGAAGAGAGAAGGGCGTCGCTGAGGAAAATGCCTCCAAATCGAGGAAAAGGTCACTGACTCCCACTGGTTCCGCTCATCCTTGTCTTGCGATGTGAAATGCCACGTGTCAGGGAAGAGGATGAGAATTGGAAAAGACTACTGTGCTGGAGACAGGGAGGGGTCTTGGGAACTGCGTGACTCTTGGACCAAAATTTCCCTTTAAAAAATATTATTCTGTCTTATCTTCTCTATACCTCTTATTATTATCTGATACTTTCTTATTTATGTTACTTTTTAAAATTCAGTGGGTTTTAGTATATTCAATTAGTTGTGTAACTATTAACACAGTCAACTTTAGGACATTTTTATCACCCCTAAAGAAATCCCATACCAATTAGCAGTTATGCCACATTTTTCCCCGTGCCCCCAGATGTAGGCAGCCACTACCCTACTTTCTGTCTCTATGAATTTGCCTATTCTTCACAGTTCATATAAATGGGATCATAGGCTATGTGGTCTTTTGTGACTGACCTTTTTCACTTAGCATAATGTTTTCAAGATTTGTTCCTATAACATACATAAGCACTTCATTCATTTTTATTGCCAAATGGTATTTCATTATATAGATCTATGATATGTTAACTATCAGTTTATCAGTTGATGGGCATTTGGGTTGTTTCCACATTTTGGCTATAACGCACAATGCTGCAATGAGCATCCATGTACAAGCTTTTGTTTGGAGGTGTGCTCTCATTTCTCTCGGGGATGTACCTAGAAGTAGAATTGCTGGGCCACATGGTAATGTTTAACGTTAGAGAGCTTGCCGAGCTGTCTTCCAAAGCAGCTGTATCATGTTACATTCCCACCAGCAATGCATAAAGTTCCAGTTTCTCCACATCCTTGTCAGCTCTTGCTACTCTCTGTCTTTTTTATTATAACCTCCTAGTGGGTGTGAAGTGGTCTCTCACTTGGCCTTAATTTGTATTTCCCTGATGACTAATGATTTTGAGCATCTTTTCACATGTTAATTGGCTGCTTATATGTATACATATTCTTTGGAGAAATGTCTATTTAGATACTTTGTTCATTTTAAAAATTGGGTTATTTTTCTTTATATCGATAAGTTATAATAATTCGTTATTCCAGCTACGAGGCCCATATCAAACATATGCAAATAATTTCTCCCATTCTGTGGGCTGTCTTTTTAGTCTCTTGATAGTGCCCTTTGACCCACAGAGCTTTCAGTTTTGATGAAGTCCAGTTTATCTTTTTGTCTCTTGTGCTTTTAGTATCACATCTAAGACACCACTGCCAAATCCAATCCAGAGAGTGTGTTTATCGTTTTCTCTTCAATGTTTAGGTCCATGATTTACTTTGAGGTTATTTTGGGGTATGGTGAGAGATAGGGTCCGATGTCATTTGCACATGGCAGCCCATCTTTCCCGCGCCATTTGGTGGAAAGACGATTTTTCCCCCATTGCATCATCTTGACACCCTTGTCAAAATCAGTTGATCGTAATCATAAACAGCGTTCATTTCTGGCTCATCACTTCTTCATGAGTGCAAGAGTGATTTGGCACACTGTCCTGTGCTTTCTCTTTATAGCATTTTGTATCTTGTAATTGATTGTTAGTAGTTATTTATGTCTTTATTCCCCACCAGCCGGAAAGTTTTTGGAGGGCCGGGAAGATGGCACTTTGCTTACGGCTGGATGCACAGTACCCAGCTTCATGCTTGATACCTGGGTACTGGATACGTATTCTATTAAGTGACTCACTGATGCTACTGTTCACCCTTTGGCTGTGATCCCGATCAGCCTTCATCTTCATGAAGGGACTCCAATGACCTTTAGGACCATGTCATCTGAAGGGGAGTCCCAGATAATCTTCTTCCTAAATTCAAGGAATAATGTGCACAGCAGATGTTGTCTCTGGGTCCACACCTTTCCAGACATCTTTGGAAAAGAACTGGTGAGAGACTCCTCTGCCGCAGCAGTCAAGAGCCAGCCATCATTCTTTTGTGCGGAGAGAGGAGCCCTTAAGGCTGTCTTTCCACCACAAGATCAGTTTTATTTACGTCTTCAGAAAGCACCTTACCTGGGCCCGCTGACAAGGCTCCCTGTGCTGGAAATGGACTGGTATTTTCTTTTCTTTTAATGAAATGACCTGTGGTATTGCTGCACTGTGAACCCTTCAGCGGATGCCTCTGAAACCGGCTTTTAAAGAAGGGAAAAGCTTTTGTTTGAAAATAGGTATTGAGCTGAGAGAAATTTGGGTTGTACTAGGTTTTACCTATTAACTATGTATTCCAATTTAGTATCTTTATTTTTATAACCAAATTTGGTGACACCAGATTTCTTTTCAAAATAAAGGCATATTTTAAAAACAGTATAGATATATGTTGCTTTGGAAACTAAAATAATTGGTGAGTGTTTTTAACCTATTCTGCATATTTCATATGTGGTCTTTTGTGCCTGGCTTCTTTCATTTAGCATGGTGTTTTCAAAGTTTATTCCGGTAACATGCATCCATACTTTATTCATTTGTACTGCCGGATGATGTTCCCTTGTACAGACATAACCATATATTATTTATCTAGCATCAGTTGGTGGGCATTTGGGTTGCTTCTACTGTTTGGTTATTATAAATATTGTTGCTATGTAGTCTTCTGGCTTTTCATAGATAAGCAACAAATTAAGAATAGCCAAAATTAGTAAGATTGTCAGTTCTGACTTCAAATAGGTAAAACTATTTAAGCAAGGTACAAGTTCTGCTACTTTTCCTTGCTTTTAAATGTCAGCAAGAAAGGGGTCTGAAAATATTCAATACTCAGTTGATTTGAATCCTTGTAAATAGACATTGTTGACAGCTGACACATTTCTTGAACTTCATTGACTCTACTGTGCTGTACAGCCATTAAAATATCTTGCACCATTTTTAGAGCTAACCATTCATTAAGAACAAAGAGGCCAGCCCATCTTGAGGGGGTGACCAAGGCATTTATATCTTTTGTAACCTGAAGAGTGAAAACAGCACCATCCTGAGCCTACAGTTAGCGTTCTCAAATAATATTCAAATGAATGAATCCAACATAAATAGCATTTCAATCAACAGAACCTGAATTCCTGGATGAAACTTTTCATTTTGCAAACAAGGAAAAGAAACAGAGACTTAAAATGATTTGTCTTTGAGATTTTGGAATGCTCAAAATGGAAAATAAAATCTTGAATATCCATTACTTACTGCAGCTGTCCGTTCTAGCTCCTCGAGGCTGAACAGCTTGCCTTTAATTTCCCCCCGCATTTTTATTCCAGTGTAGTCATTGACCACACCTGAAATGCCAGCACTGGGCTCTGGGTTATTCAAATGCCACTATGCACACTCCCTTGTGCCTACCTGCCCCCTGTGGGTGCTTGGGAAATGCTTGTTAAGCAGCTCACCACTTGTAATCAGAAACCTGGGAATAAGAGTATTTAGCATGTAAGTATGATTAAAGTTTTAAACTTTCTGGAGTGCGTCCTTAAATCATTCTTAATTTTTCCCTTTTTCAAGTTGTACTTCGAAGTCATTTTTTTTAAAGTATCACTCAAAAGGGTAGATGCATCATAATAAAAGGATGAACTTACAGAAGGAGTGAGTTTGAGTTCTGATCTCTCCCGATCTCCTTGCTCGAAGAACTCATTGGTTACAAGTTCGGCCACCTGAAACATATAAATATTTTCATTTATAGCTATGTGTGCTTTATCACAAGACTCGGGAGTTAGCTTAGCTTATGCACGTGGCAGTTATCTTCAACACAAACAATCATTTTCAAAGCTTATGAGGAAGTAAATAACCTTTTGTGTCTGAAGTTGTTGCAGAATTTAATCAATGAAACCGATTTCTTTTTAATCAGAAGAACGTGTGCAGCGCAGTTTTAGACAAATGCCATTAGATAATTTCTGGCAGCACATACAGCTTGCGTATTTGGGATGAAGCACCTGGGTTGCCACCTTCAAAGCAGGAAATGCTCTTATCCAGAAAATGAAGCAAATAATAACCTAATAATAATGTATTATAATATATTATTAAAATATATTTCCAATAATAATTTAATCCACTTTTGGGTATTTCTATGTGGATCCTTAACATCATTGCATACATTTATCTTAAACTGGTTTAAACTTGCCATCACAAAAATCTCCTGAACTGCCTCTTCCTACCAATATCCGTGTGCACCCTGGAGGGAGTAACTGGGGCACACCTCCGCTGCCCGCTGGAGCAACGAGCCCGGGGCAGCATCAGCTGGACTCACAGCATGTCATGATATGGCTTGAAGACCGTGATTTGCTCTTCAGGTTGTCTCTGCACTAAGAGTGTTCACTAATGGTGGGTTCTAGTTGGCACAAACACAATGGTACAGCTATCGTACCCCAAACTGCAGATATTTTTTCCAAAGTAAGAACCTGTATTTTTCCACTTTTTGTCCATTCACGTGGATGATCAGAAGCTACCAATCACAGTCAAGCTAAAGAGACTCTCTCCTTTTCCAAGCCCTGTGCTTCTAAGGACAGCTTTATGAGAAGCAAATTGACAGGACAGGGAAGTGCTGAGCAGGTGCGTGCCACATCGCTGCAGTGAGCATTAGGAAGTCTCTGAGCTGCACTAGCTGCATTTACAGAATACTGGAGGAGCAGTGGGGAAAGATCCTAGACAACCTGACGGCAAGAAGATTGGGGTCCCCAGCCTGATTTTTCCCTATTCTAGACTCTTATAAAAATGAGGTTCTTAGGTCTGGTAAAGACTAGAATGGCTTGATTTTGGACAAGTGTGTAGAATCAAGATCATTTGCCTGAGGGTATCTTTCAAGAGCTTTTGTGAACAATAAGTCTTAACATTGATAAAACATAAAAACATCACACCCACATACAAATCTGAGGGTAGCAAGTATACAGTCATTTATAAAGAAATAGAATATCTAGTCAGCGCAGGTTTTAAACAGTTAAAAATTTCAACAGCATAAAAGTAGTTGGAACTGACTCAGTTTTTCTAGGACCTGTGCACTTCTCTGCTCTCCAGGCTGTGCCACTGCCTCTCGTGTTAGTGCTCCGGGCCTATCTCTTGTGTTCCTGGCCTTTTTAAAAAAGAATAAACGGTTCCCCGTGGGCCTGGCCTTATTTGCTCAGCCCCCAGAACTCTCCCTCAGATTGCTCTGAGGCGGGTCTTCGCACTACAGACTGCGAGCGTGCAATCAGGTCACCCAAGCTGGGAGTCTTACACAGGTCTGCAGGCCCCGGGGAGCAAACAAATTAAAACAAAACCCTGTCCTTGATCTTTCTAAAGCAGTCCTGGGTGTCTCCTCTGGGCTTCTTTCACACTCAACTTGTACTGCTGTTTTGTTTGTACTTAAAAACCCAATCAGGAACATTAAGTGACTTGTGATTGAATTTTGTATTAAGGAAGGAAATTGAGATGCTAATCAGGACTTAGGGGTTCACTGGGGAAACCCACATGCTTACAATCACGTCTGTAAGGAAGGAAAAGTGGAATAGTCACCAGTTTTAAAAAAAAATTGAAAGGGAATTTAAAAAAATCAACTTCTAGGAAATAAGAAATATATTTATATTATTAAAAGAAGGTTCCATTGGTTTTGTCCATGTTTTTCCTAAAATCATAGAAGTGATTATGTTTTTTAAAATACCATAGCCTATTCAGTTCAGAGGCAAACACAGATGAGGTCTCCAGTTTAGAGGTGTGACAAGACTTCTAGTGACACATTCAGAAAAACGTGACTTTGTGTTTTATTTCCTTGAACTCTTGAGTTTCTACACTTAGTAGCAAAAGTTCACATCCTGAAAATAATATTTATATCAGTGACCAGGAAAACCATCTACAGGTGGCACTGGTCTCTTTGGTCTAAAACATCAAGCAGAAACCTTTTTCCTTCCTGCTCCTTTGGCTCTTGACATGCATTGCTCTGGGGTCTCTGAAGGTCCCGACACATCATCCCTCAGCCCACTCCCTTTCCAATCTCCTCTGTTTCCCCTGGTCCCCTAGCTTCCTCCCACTCCCCGCCCCTCCACGCCCTTCCCATCCCCTCATAGTGGCCCCGCCCAGTACGAAACTTCCCCTAATGCCTGCAGAGCCGCCACCCTCTCTTTTACTGTCGATTCTTAGACTTTACTCAGAGAGAGGCCTTCCCACGTGGGGGAAGTGAAAGGTGGGCAGAGATGTACAAATAAGCTGCTCAACCACAAACTCTTCACAATTATTTCACTTCATGCACATTCAAATACGCCACAATGAAATGAAAAGCTCCATTGGAAGAGAGTTATTTACTGAAGGAGAGTTCAGCAGGAAAACCGCCCAATCTGCATTGGACTGTGATATGAGCCAGAAATTAACCTTTATTTGTGTTAAGCAACTGAAATTTGAGAATATATTTGTTAATGCAGCAAAGCCTGGCCTAGCCTTGACTGACACCAAAATTGGTATGGAAGTGAGGTGCTTCTGTAAGAAAGAAAAAGAGAAAGAGAAGGAAGGAAGGAAAGAAGGAAGGAAGGAAGGAAGGAAAGAAGAAAGGATGAAAGGAAGAAAGAAAGAGAGGGAAAGGGTTGGGAAGGTAAGTAAGAAGGAAGACAGGGTAGAGAAAGGAAAGGGGAAAAAAGAAAGAAAAGAAAGAAAGGAAAAGCCCCTAAAATATGTGGCACCAGCTTGGGGCAGGTACAAACAGTGAGGAGATGGTGGTTGGAAGCTATAATGATGATGACTGATCCATGTTACACAATGGGAAAACATTTTGTACAATTTTTAGTGAAATAAAGCAAATAATGTTGCAAATGAACTTATAGCCCTAGGGGAAGAGATGGGAAACCAAAATATTAGTAGCATGTAATTTTGCTAGGTATTATAAGAAGTGAGCTCAGAAAGGGATTGGCAGGTTTATAACCAGGAATGAAAGGAAATAAAGTAAAAATTCAGGTTTTTATAGAGATGGAAGATGAAGCTGCTTCTGAACCCCAAACTTCAAAAGTAAAAAACGAGATATGTTTTAAATGACAAAGGTTGATTAGGACTCAGCCTTGCAACAAGAGTCAAATGGAAGGTATGGTCAGTACATCCGTAGTTAAAAACTCAACGCATCAGGTGGCACCCAGGATATCCTTTCAATTGCACAAAATGGCCCAGAGAAATGATTTAACTACATGGCTCTCTCACTGGTGGTGCCCGTTAGGCCCACAGTGCTAGGAATTAAGGCATGAGAGAGAGAGAAAACAAGCTGTATATGTGCATATTTCCTTGTTCCTGAATATAAGGAAGCAAAGAAATATAGCAGATCTAAAACATTTGTACAGAATAGAACTGTGGATGGGGTTATTAGCATACAGAGATCAGTAGAATGAAAGACATGAGGAGCTGACTAGGTGTTTAAGAGAGTGTTGGTGCCAAAACTAACCGCAAGCCTGTGACTACTTAAAATTTGAAAGAAGCCTTGGGTCTTCAACCTTTTTTAGGTGGAAAGCAGGCTGAGAAATCTTCTTGGCCTTGGGCTATAGCCAAGGAAGACAATGGAAAAGGAATGATTTCCCAGGGTGGAGCTAAAGGCACGGAAAATAGTGAACCCAGGAGCATCTCCCAGAGAAACAGGCCCGCCGCAGAGCAGAGGACCCTCACAGTAAATGCCTACGAGGACTTCGCAATGGCTGTGGATCCCAAACTGCCAAAAGTTGCCATCTCTTCCTTTCCTTAATGGGAGTGTAATGATGAGTGTTTTGTGGTTTGGGGGTATGGTAGATGCTGTATTTTGGGTGTGTGTAGGGCTTTAATGTGCATACAGGCCTGATGTGGAGACTAGCGCATATCACCCAGAGGTCCTAGACTTCAAACTTGAGACCATGACCGATGGGACATTGGTCATCTCCCCTGGGGAGAGGATGAGCATATTTTACCTTTTGCTTGAATGAGGAGAATGCATCTTTTGAGGGGTATGTGTGATTCAAAGGATAAACTGTGGTAGGCCATAACTATTTCTGGCTTTTTAATGTTGGGGCACAAGGAAGGATTATATTGCATGGTTGGGCCGGGGTTTGGCCAATGAATCATTGGAAGGATGCATTTACTTGCCAGTGCAGTACCCACCAGGGCATCTGCTGCAGGGATCCAGAAGGTGGCTGCTCCAGCCCCAGTGCAGAATGAGGACAAGAGGGGCCAGCCCACCCTGGATGCACACGTTCAGGAGTGATTTGTTGGTTTAAGCCCCAGAGATTTTTGGTTTAGTGGTAACGTTGCCTGCTCTGCTGACACACATCATTTAAAACTGCTGATTGATGCATCCTGGGTAAGAAAGCATAAACCACTGTGAAGAATGAAGGCTTTGGAGCCTAATGTGCTAGGACTTCAATACCTAGCTCTACCACTGACTAAGCCTCATTTTCCCCCTTTGTGAAATAGGGATAATCACTGTATTCGTTTCCCAGGGGCTGCCATTAATTACAACACACTTGTTGTCTTAAAACAATAAGAATTTATTCTCTCTAAGTCTGGAGGCCAGGAGTTCAGTATCAAGTCACTGATAGAAACTGAGGTGTTGGTTGGCAGGGCCACCCTCGCTCCAGAGGCTCTAGGAAGAATCTGTTCTTTGTCTCTTTCACTTGCTGATGCCTACCAGCATTCCTTTGTTTGTGGCTGCATCACTCCAAACTTTGCCTCGTCTTCACATTGCCTTCTCTTCTTCTAAATGTCTAATCTCCCTGTGCCTCCCTCTCGTAATGGCACTTGTGATTGGATTCAGGGCCCAGCTGGAAAATCCAGGATAATGATAATGACAATGATTATAATGGCACCAATGATCCCTAACTTAATCACATTGCAAAGACCCCTTTTCCTCTTAGGGTAATGTTTACAGGTTTCAGGAATTAGGGTCTGATACCTTTGGGTTGCCACTATTCAGCATATTATAGTAACTACACCTACCTCAAAGAGGTTTTGCAGATTTAAATGAGATAGTACATAGTATCAGTCATTTCATATCAGTTACCTATTCAATCAATAAATATTGTGCATTGTTATGTGAATGTATCTTATTCCCCTAAAATGTCAAGTCTTAAGATACCAAGTCAGTATTTTAGACCCCATAGTTCACACAGTAGGTGCTTCATAAAACTTAAAATGGCTTGAAAACTATTCTTGCTTTAGAACTAACAGTTTTGGCAGTGAAACTAGATGGTGAAGGCATGAATCTTAGGTTTGGATACTGCACACTTTGGCCAAAGAGCCCTCTGATCTCGAAATAGTCTTTAAAAAGAAAAATAGAATTTCCTTTTACTCCTTGTTTTTTTTTTTTCAGGTGTGAAAAACTGAACCTTATGCTAAAACATGATTACCTACTCAAAAACATTATGTTTTACACTCTTGCCATAAGAAATAGTCAAAGCATTTTTTGGATTTAGTGTGTTAACAAAAAAAATCTTCCAGAGTCAGAAATATTAGTCGGTAGAAACACCATAAACAAAGACTGGGCAATAAACTATGCGGAGCCTCAGCCTCCCGCTATTTTTTATACCATGTTAATACTGATGCAAATTGACGAGGGTTTCAGAGCCTGGTAGTCGGGGCTCTGGGAATATCGTACCCCCACCCCCAGTCCCTCCTCTGCTGAGCCCTGCCATTAATCACCACTTGCCTGTCTTGAGATCTCCCACGGTTTGGTCACGGCTCCAAGGTCACAGGCTGTCATTAACATTGATCTGAAAAACAGAACCAAACAAAACAGCCTGAATAATCTTTTGTTGCATTCCTAAACAAACCCATCTTAGATACATAAATAAGTAAAATGGGATGGAGGCAAGCTCCCATCTTCTTTTCCTCAACAAGGGAAGCACTGTTTGTGGTCCCCATGTCAGCATCTCCATCCTGTGGCCACGGGGCTGAGGAAGACAAAGCTTGCACGCACCCTCGGCTGCCCTTCTGTTTTGTCTGCAGCAGATGGAGGTGAAAGCAAAGTATGACTTTCTCTAAGCCTGAGCTAAGCAACTCTGCCTAAAATAATTTGTAATGGACAATGCTTTATATTTTTAACTATCAGCAAGGGAATCAGTCCATAACAATATATACATAGCTGATAAATCTAATTACCAGCATATGACTGATTGAGGGGAGCGGAAGGAAGCCCACAGCACAGAGGCGAGGCCCACACCACATCGGAAGCCCTTTTCCTCTCCACTGTGGAGCGAAGATTTATGGGCAAGAGCCGCACTGCTTCTCTCCAGTACACGGCCTGGCTACAGCCACGGCGCATGAGAATTACAAAGAAACACAGTCAGCTACAGCTCTCATGAATCTGAGCATGCAAGAAAGCAGAGGAAAGATCAGAATCAGATTTTTTGAGGGGCAGATTTCTATTGGGTTTAACTAGAATTCACACTGAACCATGGATATGAAAACATGGGGAACAATTCAAATTGTGGAGAGCATTGGTGCTTATAATTTGATGTGGTTGAAAAGGGAAAAATAAGACACGCTCTTTGTCCGAAATCTGCTTTCTTTGTCCTGCAAGCAGCAGCAGGCGATGAAAAGTAATGACGGCTCTGAGCTGGGAAGCCATGTGTTGGCTGGCTCCTTTTGGAAGAAAGGGTGTGTTGTTCAGGGCCAGAGGGCTGTCCCGACGTCAGGTGTTAGCATTTCCTACCCACCGGATTCCAGGGCCGTGGAAACATGTCTGCTTCCCAGATGGCAGAGCCTGGATGGCAAGGGGTGGGTGTAACTTCTCCAGGAAACCCCTCCAGGGAACGAGGCAGATAACAATGGGCCATTCAGAGCACAACCCGGCACAGGAGCATCGGCTGAGAGACGCATCATTCCGTTCTTCACATTTGGCCTTCTGTAGCAAGTACTTCTGCAGCTCCCAGTTTGCCTGTCTCTGTACTAGGTGCTTTACCAACTAACTCCCAGCTAAATGAATTCTTGTCACAACCTTTGGAGGTAGGAGCTCCAATTCCCGTTTTACAGAGAGCTGAATGGAAACACGGAGGGGCCAAGTCACTTTCCCAAAGCAAGGAGAGGATTCAGGATTCTGTGCTTATTACAAAGCTGACAGAACCCCTCTTGCTGCACTGGGATGCTTCTCATTTTAGGCGCTGCTAGTACCAGAGGGAGACAAGACTGTAGGTGATGCACCGGGCTTTGCAGTTCCTGTCCTGGACAGGAAATAACCTCTCTAAGCTTGCCTATTTCACCATAACTTGGATAATTACTTAGGTTCCATCTGCTTGGTAATTTGAAACTTACTTCTCAAATTCATATTCAAATCACCATTAATCAGTTAATAATAAATTTGGGGGGTATCTGCTAGGTGCTCTAATGATGATAATTCTAATAGCTACCATTTATCGAGCAGGTATACTGTTATTATGTCTATTTTACATAGCAAATAGTGTTTTGCATTCCTTGATCAGAAAAGTTAGGTAGCTTGCCCAAGGTTAGGTGGCTAGAAACTATCAAAGCTAAAATTGTTATTCATAAAGTCTGACAAAAGAGTCTCTACTTTCAATGAAAGTGGAGCAGAAAGTCTATACCGAGAAGGAAGACAGAATAGGGCTGGGGGGAAGAGGAAACTTTATCTGATTGGCACTGGGGAGTCAGTTAAGATTGAGGGCTCGGAGGGACATGGGTAGACCTTCAAGGAGAGAACTTTAGGCAGTGGGTGTGAAATAGTTTCACAAAGCAGGGAACTGAAGTAGGGACACCCGTTGACAATCACAAATTTATAAGGACCTACAACAAAGAAGGCAGGAGAACGGGGAGCAAAGACAGGGTGAGGGATTCCCAGGAAGACCTGAAGGAGGCAAATGAGCAGTTCTATTTTATTTTTTAGATCAAGCCTCTGCAAGCAGTGAAAGGCCTTTTCTAGAGACAGCGGGAAGGGAGTTTGTACCAACTGTTTTAGTCTCAAGGTGCGCACAGCTCTATTCCGACCTTCAGTTAAGTGGGGTCCCCAGCTCCGTGCAGCCGGATGCCTGAGGGCCGGCAAGGAGGTGGGCGCGACTCTGGCCCCAGCAGGCGGCGGGAGGGGTGAGGAGCCATGCCGCACCTCCACAGGGGACCCTCACCGGGGCGTTTTCGTCATCCTTCTCCTCTATACGGCAAAAGTGGTTCCATCAGAATCTTTCTTGATTTTTTCTCTAGTTTTAAAACAATTAGTAACCTCAAAGGAATACATTTTAAAGGCATGTTCAAATTCAGTAGAAGATGTCACATATGAACTGAATTTTGCGCTGACCTATCAAAAATAGTCCACCTCGCAGTCTGCACTGTTTCACTGTTTAAATCATAAACACGAATAAAAGCCCCCAAATCATTTTGTAAAATGACAGAATTAAGGTACCCAAGTCATGTTCTTTCATCCTTCCTGTCACCGTGCTATCACTGTTTATTCTGAATGTACTGTTTAGAAGCAGGAACGTGACGCAGCAAAGGCTGTAGACGACAAATGACGCCCAGAGCCAGTGCAAAGGTTTCAGACCGATAGGAACGTACTCTTGAAAGTGCACCCACCTGACCCGGGGCTGACTGTACGACGGGTGTTCTTGGAATCACCGTACATGTACATACATGTACCATACAGGTACAAGTCATGCACAATACAGGTACAAGTCACGGATAAGCAATAACGTGCTAATTTGAAGCTTTCATATAGAGTTTTTTCTTGTCAACCAGTCCCCACCTCACATAAATTATTCTGATACCCAACAGGAACTTCAGCAATTGTTAACAACTTGTAACAACAACAGATTTTTCTCGGGGAAGAGTATCTCCCTATTGATATTGTTTAGATTGAAGGCACATGGTGATGATAAAAAGCAGATCGACTTTCAGTTGGTTTTATTACTATTTTAAAATTCTCTAAGACAGCTCTCCCCAGAGCCCCCCACTGCGGTGCACATGTCAGAGTCTAACCGGGAAACGGGGGGCGGGGCTGAGCGGGGGTGGGGAGCGGAGGAGGGCGGGCAGCTCCCAGAGCACCTCTATTGTACATACTGTGCTTCCAGGTAAGGTGGTTTTTTTTGTTTTGCTTTTTTTTTTTTAAATATATGGGGTCCCTGCCAAAGAAGTTTGAACATCTCTGCCAGAAAACATCCAGGAGAACGCAGAGAACTAGCACTGGCATTTTAGGAGTCATGCTCAGAAGAGGCCAGGCCCAAGAAGGCGGGTGAATGGGAGTCTTTGGGAAGAGATGGTGGCTGAGCCCAGGAGGATGCTCAGAAAGAAAGGTTGAAGACTAAACACAGGTCCTTGGGGGATAGTTACATTTAGGGGGTAGTGGGTAGGTGGCACCCTGGAAAAGGACAAAGAGAAAAATTCAGAAAGAATGCAGAAAATCCAGAAGATCATGGCTTTACAGAATCTAAGGCAGGAGACAGTTTTAAGAAAAGAAAAAGCCGATGCAACTAGGGGTTCGTGAAAAGATCAAGGAAGTCAGAGAAAAAGTTTGCAAGGTTAGATTCTTGGGAGGTGAGCGATGCCTTTGCGAAGGAGCAGCAAATCACGTTTTACAGACTAAACTCCTCTGTGCCAAGTCCATACTTTGGAATACTATGTAGCAATAAAAAATGACGAGGCATGAACATGGAAAGAATTCCAAGGCACATAATTAAGTGAACAAGGAATTTCAGCTTACTTTGTATGTATATAATTCATGTTAAAGCAGACAAACAAATTCACACTAGGTAGTCTTTTCCTGTGGGTACACATGTATGTGCCTGCTTTGGAAATGGTCTGGAAAGATACAACCAACCCGTAACAGAGCGCGGCTACGCAGCCCCTGAGAATCGGGAGTGAAGCTCAAGGGGAATTGGAGGTTTATCTGCAATGTTTCAATTTGTTACAGAAAAATATACCCCGACAGTTACTTGCGGAATTAGAAGTTACTTAAAAAGAAAGAAGTTGCCTAACAAGAAGTTAAGAGGGGTAGGAGTGAGGCGTGGAACTGAAGGAAAGGGGCGAACTAAGATTGGACCGGGAGAGGAGGGTAGATCAGGGATGATTGTTTTGGCTGAGGAGATGGAAGGATATTTTTAGAAAAGTCATAATGGAAAACAAACAAACATATTTTGAAAATGCCAGTCATGACCGCACAACTGATACCGCAAGGTCGGGGTTGGGTGGGGGAGGGGAGGGGACGGAATTAGGACACAAGCGGAGGTGCTGGGAGCTTCCCGCTTGCTCGTCCTCAGGTAGGGGCACTGAAACGGGTCTGCGAAGCTAAGGAGAGAAGGAAAGAGGACCGCGGAGAGGCAGGGAGGGGAGAGAAGGGGGCCCATGCGGGCAGGCCGTGAGCAGCGGCCTGCTGCGGAGGGCCGGCGCAGGCAGAGCTCGGTGGCAGAGGCTTTACAGAGCAAAACGGGGGAGGGGAAAGGGCACGGGGTGCCCCTCGGAGTGATTCAGCGGCGGCCTGGCTGCGGAGCAGGTGCAGTGAACCCGTCATCCGGGCCTCCCAAGCTTTCTCAGGAATACTTAACAGCTTTGGAGCAGGACTAAGACAGCAAAGGGTCTGCGGGTGGGTGAGATGGGGACAGGGGAAGGCCAGGGTACAACGGAGAGATATGGTGCCACACCAGCGGGAGTGGCTGCAACGGTGGTTAAAATGTGCCACAGAGAACCATGGTTCGTGGCTGCCCTTTCTAAACCCAGAAGTCCGTTGAAAAGGCTAGAACAGGCTCCTTATTTCCACCACCAAAACAGTTCCGATTGGTTTCCTATCTATTGTACAATAATACATGTTGTCTCTCAAGAAAAACAAAAGTTAACTCTCCACTTTCCTCTATTCTGTGTAACTTTGTTTTCTGAGGCTCTATCTCCCCATCCCTTCTCCCACCAACTTGCACACTCATCTTCTGTGGAAAAAGAGGCAGCCCCGGCTTGCTGAAACTGAACCAATCTGAATATTAGTTTCTAATTGTGAATTCAAATTTTTGGAGAGGAGGCAAAAATATAATACAAAAAAACATTCTCTACCTTCTCTGTAATTATTCAACTAATCTCTGTTTGAACATAAGCTAAGGTTTGTTGCTTTGAAAATCGCTTGTCTGCTCTTCACACTGTTAGAAAAGCAAAGCTATCTTCAAACATTGAAGAAACACAAACAAGAGCTTTTTCTTACCGAAATATATCACGATGGTTTTTGAGGTTCCAATCGTATTCTCCCTTGCGGACAAGTTCAAAGAACTCAGTTCTCCTCCTGCACAAAATCAAATGAAAAAGGAAAAAAAAAACCTGGAATGAAATTTCGCACTCTGTGGAGCTACATAAACACGTTTATGGGAAAACATAAGATCACCTGAACCAAGTAACTTAATATTTGAAATCATGAGGCTAAAGCACTATCAAAATAAATCACTTTTAAAAAAATGTTGAGGCTTCAAGAAAAAGCCACAATCATTTCTGAATGTATTCACAACAGAGAGGATTATCGAGCCATAAACTGAAAGCACTATGGTCCTGCACGCAGGATTATTTGCCAGAAGGCTCTGGAAGTCAGAGAAGAGAAGATGGGCAAGGACAAATAAAAAGCAGGACCATTTGGGGATGCTCTTTTATCACTCAGCATAGAGCTGAGCTGTATGGTCATCCAAGATAAGATAAACTCCCTGGTAGTAAATTCAGGACAACTGCTTTTTCTCGGTATGAAGGTAACTATTTCAGCATTTCAGCATTTAAACACATAAACGGTGGAGTCAGAAATACCTGTGTTTAAACAATGGGTTAGTCACCTGCTTGCTGTGCAACTTTGGGAAGTCACTTAAACCCTCTGAGCCTCAGTTCCCCAACCTCTAACACAGGGATGAGACGCGCTGCCTCCTGGTGTTACTGTGAGGGTTGCGTGAGGGGCCACACGCAGTGCCCCTAGCACGTGCCTGAACGTTTTAAGTGCTACATCCACACCCGAGTGTGAATACTCATTTGGAGGTGTATAGATACGTATAAACCAAGAGGGGAAATTCTAAAGTTGTGAAAATAAGGGCGACATTTGTATTTTCAAAACTTTAATCTATTCATACGACTTTTTTATTGTTATAGTGAGAAAACAAATTAAAAAAATGACATCACCATTTTAATTCTTCAAAAATTATTTCCCATGATTTCCCCTTCTTGGCACATCCTAATGAGAGACTATTTAAAGGATCCTGACATACCATATTCCAAAGTGCATCCCACAAAGTACTAGCCTTAGGAGCTACTCCATCCAAAGTACTCCCTGGCCAAGAGGGTTTGAGAAATTCTGCCTGTGGTATACTTCCTTGAAGGGTCACTACCCACATCAGCCCCTTGAAGTCTGAGAAATAGATAGGCCTACTCAAGCTTACTTAACCACGGAATTCCACTGTGCTGTGTTTTAAGGAATACACTTTGGAAAATGCCGCCACATCATTTACGGTGGAAATCTGAGTAGGCTCTTAGACACTCAGTACTTAGTTTAGGGAACAAAGGACAAGACGCTGAGTGCAGCTGGCTCCCCTGTTTCTACTCTGGGTGCCCATTGCCTGCTGACCGACTGCATGGACTTCTTGTCACCTGGGCAGACTCAAACTACTCAGAAGATAAGGTAAGACAAATAATGTGGCTCACTTCTTTACTTGAGACACAAAGACAGGTCCTGGATCCAGTCCTTCAAGTGGATACAGGTCAAGGCCATACCACAGTAGGGGATCATCTCTACAACAACCTTGTAATAATGGGCAGAGAAGGCATCGTACAGTTACATGTAAGGGCCCCCAGTCCCCTCTTCTTTGGTGTGCAGGTTTTACCTATCTTTCTTCTTACACAGCTACAATTGTTCTAAATGACCCACTCCCTTCTTTGTGACCACAGACACGCTGTGTTCACATCACCGCCATGACCGCACGCCGAAATAGAAAGAGCAGTGGCGGAATGCCAAGAACCCAGGTCTGCGCTCACACTGACCTGGGTTCAGTGCTGACTGCCCTTACTAGCTGCACGGCCCTGGGCAAGCAGGTCCACAGCGCTGAGCTTCGGCCGCAGCCTGGCGATGAGCATCTGAGGTGAGGTCACTCAGCGTCGGCACTGGCGGGAACTCTATAGCTGATGGCCATGGTTAATATGTAAATACTAGTAATAGTATCACTCACAGCAATATATACAATGGGCTGATTGGACTGCATAGATATTGAAGATGTCATCTAGTTCTCTCTTTTCCCTGAATGGATATTAGCCTTCTTTTGAATAATTGTAGAGGCAAAAGTTTGGTTCAAGAAATATTAATTAAATACCTACTCTGCACCAACTCTTTACTAGTCTTTAGGGACACAAGACATGGGTGCAAGCGATCTTTAAACATCTGAGTTCAACTGGGGCAATCAACGGATACATAGATAATGCCCCTTCCAATGAGACACTAATAATACTAACGATACTGGGACTGGAGGGAGGTCCAGAAAGCACTCACCTTGGGCACAAAATTTAAGTGGGTGCCCAAAACTCCGTAATCAGACCAGTAATATTTTTAAAAAATCAACATAAAATAAAAAAAAATCCATGAACAAAGTGTCAACAATTTAAATAAAGACAGGATCTGACCATGGACTTGCACAACTCACCTCATTTGCCTCCCCTTAGTTCCTGCTGTGATGAAGCTAATGCTTATTTGGGTTCTCACTATGTCTCGGGCAGACTTGCTGGGTTCTGTCATTTACTACCCATACTACTGACCTTGGGTAGGTTATTTAACCTTGCTTCATGGCTTCAGTTTTCTTAAGAGTAAAGAGTAATACTAATGGGATCTACATCGTTAGGGCTGGTAGGAAGATTAAATGAAACGATTTATGTAAAACACTTCACAGAGTTCCTGGCACACAGTAGGCGCCCAGTAAGGATGAACTAGTTATTAAGCTCAGAAGGGCTGAGTTCGAGGCCCAGTGGTTTTCAGCTGGTAAGTGGCAGAGCTGGAATACAAACACCACCTGTCAGAATAACAGCTGCCCCTGGCGCTCCCGCCCCTGGGAGCACAGAGGAAGGCACTTAGCTCACCTTGGGAAATGACAGATCATGGAAGGCTTTCTGAAAGAGCTTGTCACCCATCCTCCCTGTCATCATAGGTCACTGAGCATCCTTGAAACCCTGTGAGTTATTCTGAAAAAGCCCTGTGGTGCTGCCCCACGAGGACGAGGGCCTGGTCCATTTTTGTTCGCTCCTGATTCCCAGTGGCCACGGCAGTGCCTGACACGTGGGTGGGTAATAAATACTTGTTGAACTGATGAATGAATGAAAAAGGTGATCTCATAAGATGATTCATTAAAAAAAAACAACCAACTCTCCAGTCACTGGTTTCACCTGGATTCTAATGGTTCTGGGGTCTTCACCGTTGACATTTGGAGAGAATGAGATAAGAAAACTATAAATTCTAATCAAGAAAAGTCCTGTCAGATTCCTGAAGGCTAGATTCTACCTTGAACCAACTGGACAACATACGAATTGTGAGAAATTTAAGAACACCATCGTCTGACCTTTCTTGCACTGACTATGGCTGTATCTGCTGGGCATATATGAGATATGTGAGACATGACATTTTTGATACAAAAGGACATATTAGCTCAGTGGCTAACTCAATGCAGAAACTAAATTTTTTAAAAATACAAATCTATGACATGCCAACCAAACAACACCCTAAGAATAAACCTCCCAATGGTGGAAAGTTTAATAGCTAGAGTTGCCAGTGTGAAAGTCTTAAATCAATTGCACCCCAAATGAGTCTCTAGGTTTCCCCTCACATGATAACAAAGCTAGATTTTATTGCATCAGACGAAAAGGAATATCGACTATCCCTACGGGATAGTGTATAGAGGAGAGCAGGAAGACGTATTTTCATAGGACACAGAAAAATGTGGCATTCATTTCTCCACTGACAAAATTCTGCAATTTCTTAATAGGCTCTACTTATTCTGGCATCCCAAGGTTTGACTGTGACCCGAGAAGGTAATAGGAGACTGTCCGCCCAGCACAGCTTTATCAGGGTGAGCATGGGAAAGTCCGTCACTGGTCGAACCATGCACACAAAACATGTGCTGATATATTTGGCCACATACCTGCCAGAGAGATGCTTTAAAGTTTAAACCAAAGTCCATTTACATTTTTTAAAAGTTTCTGAAAATTAGCGTCTTAAAAGATGGAGATGGAGTTGATCATTTTCATAAGGCTGCAAAAGGATTTTTGAAGTGATGTTATGCAAAGCTCACATAACAATATACTTAACATATTCCAAAAGGTATAAAATTACACAGCAGACATAGAGAATCTGTCTATTAGCCCCCCAGCTTTATCTGTCCCGTGGCGGCCACTGCCCATCTCTGTGCTGCTGCTTCTGCCTCCCCCATCCCATCACATGATGCCATTTTCTAAATTTTGCATTAATCGTCTTTCCATATAGCCTTATAATGTTACGAGATCAGCTATGCATGCTATTGCTCTGTATGTTTTAAAACTTTATAAATGATATCATCATAGTGTACATATTCTTTGGCAACTTGCTCTTCTCTTGCTCGGTGTTAATGAAATTCATTCACGTCACTGTGTATGGGTCTGGGCCACTCATTTTCACTGCTGTGTGGTATTCCGAGTATTAGTACTTCCCTGTTTATGGGCCCATTTCCTGATGAGGAAAATGTAGATTAGTTCCAGGGTTTTTTGCTATTATGTACAATGCTGCTATGAACATCTTTGTACACATCTCTTTGTGAACTTGTGTGAGTTTTCTATCTTTGCCTCTGTTTTTTTCTCTGTTTCTGTCTTTCTCTCTCTCATTATATGTGTATATATATTATGTATATGTAAAATGTTGGGGTCTTAATATGATTATTTTCTATGTTTAACGTGAGTTTTCATTATAATTACAGGCTGCTGGAGGTATACAGGGTGGGCAAAAGTAGGTTTCCAGTTGTAATTCTGTCATTTTATAAGTGAAGAAGATGAGGTAGAGTAGCCCAGGCCCCAGGGCAGCTCTGGAAGATCTAGGTGGATTCCAGGTCCCCAGCCTCCCAGTTCTGGCCTCTGACACCATCTTTGTAAGCCGTGTGTAGTGTGAACCTTGGGGGCCAGACAGCACTGTGTGGTGTGAGACTGTGGGTAGCAGCGGCCGGACCCCTCCGTGCAATCACAGGCTGCTGTGCCAGGGCCGCGCCCCGTGGCAGGCCCCAGACAGGAGTCTCTCCGTCATCGACAAGAGGATGCTCCAGACAAGAGCTGCAGGTGGCCCAGGCCAGCTTGGGGGTCCATGGCTCCTGATGGTTTATTTCTGACCCCCTCCTTAGCGATAATCATTACAGAACAATGATGTGAAATTCACTGTACTTTTAAATAATGGATTTTCCCACAGAGCCCCTCAGTCTGTATGTGTCTGTGTGTATAGATGATACAGAGTCAACAGCATGAGCACCTGTGAACATGTTAAAATATCACCTTTAAAAAGATAGGACTGATAAAATGAACGTGTGAACATCCACAAGACTATGTAACACTCCCTGGATCCGGCCTCCTCTGTCGGAAGGAGCTGCACCATTACCTTCTCAAGCAGATCACGGGGAACCTTGGTTTTCAAGGACAATGGCAAATACCTCAGCTAGTGAAAAGCAACTCACTGGAAAATCTCATTTATAGTCCGATATGTTTTTATTAGGCTTTTATCCTGTTCTCTTGACATATGTTCCACTCAGAGAAATAACGGTCTTTACAAAAGCATCATTTGAACAGAACGGCTAAAATTACCCTCAAAGATAATTTTAAAGATTGGTTACCGAGTCACCCACCACCGCATTGAAAATCAGTCTGGTTTGTAACAAATCTGCAAGGCACTTTTATTTGTAAAGCGAGAAATCACCATTCCAGTGCATATTTTAATCAGGAATATTTTTGTAAATTTATATATGTATGCATATACATATATACATATATACATATTCTTTATCTATCTATTTATCTAACTGTTCTGAATCTACTAGAGTCCATGAATGTTGGGAAGGTTTTACTGCTGAGGCAGCAAATCATGACTGTGACTCCTGCAGTTTGGACCCCAGCATTGTTGGGCGTGGGGCAGGGGCGGGGGTGTGGGGCTGGGCTGCAGTGGGCGCGAGGGAGGAGATGGGCATCTGCTCTTTCACTGTTCTCGTAGCTCATTCAACAGGCAAATCATACGTCTGCAACTGATGCCCAGATGCAGATTCTGGACTCTGGGTGTAAAAGCACTGGGGAAAAACAGAAAACTAATAGGCACACGTTAACTCCAGTAATTATGACTAAAGAAACAAAAGTCACATATTTAACTTGGAAAATAAATGCTCTCCCTGCTTCAGTGGCCCGAGAGCACAAGGCCTGGCTAAGAATGAGACGGCCTGTTTGAGGCCGCGCTGTTACTGACGGTGCAAATCAGAACGGCAGAGTGCAGCAAAGGAGAAGGCCAAACGACTTTGTGGAAAACGGCAGATGAGACAACACAAGGACCTAGCCATCGGTTCAGTTAAACCATAATAACCAGGTAGAAGTGGTCTGGGACGTGGCTAGAGGGCACTCGCCCCAGTGGTCCCTGCAGTTACTTTGGCGGCAGCACTTGTCACGCTTTGGTATCACTGTTTCTCTCTTCCCCACTGGGCTCTGAGTCCCTGCAGGTACGAAACACGTCTTATCTACCTCTGCATCCCCAGCAACTAGCACATACCTGGCATGAAGAAGGAATAATAAGTGTCAGTGGATGAGTTTCTCATTTGTTATACAGTTGCAGTATCACGTGGATGGGGTTATGGGGATGAATATATGTAAAATGCTTTGAAATGCATAGAGAAGTACATATGTTCTTTTAAAAAGTACCAAAATATTTCTTCCATCAACATGCCCCAATGCCTGTTGTTTTAACATTAGGATAATTTCAGTGGGTTAATTTATCAGGCTTTGCTAAAACGTGAATGCATAGGAAAGAGCAACGGGTTAATCCCTGGAAGTCACTACACCTTACTGTCCATTAATTGCTCCTCTTCCTTCCCAATATGCTGGCTAGCTGAGTGCAGGCCGCTGCGGAAGTTGAAAACACTGAACATAGTGGGCGCCTAATAAACATTTGTTGAACGAATGAATATGCCTGTTTGCATAAAAGTAGAAACATTTGTTAAGTTCCTATTGTATTTTTTAAAACAAATTGTTTAGGATATTAATCTAATTTTTAAAAGGATGGTCAAATGATGACTCATAATAATCCTAGATAATTTAGTACATGTTGCTGTCATTATCAGATGCTTTGGGGAAATGCTACTTATTGCATCCCTTTGGAAAGACAAAGACAAAGAAATCAATAGACTGAGCATTTTCCTAACTGCTGAGGAGTGGTTTGTAGAGCACAGAGGGACGTGAAAAATTTTTTAATTTGAAGATTAGTCTGATTAATTAGAAAGCTAACCCAAAAGGCTTGGGGCACCCATTGGACTTATAAAATCTGAGTTGCTGGACTAATCCTGGGGTTTCAATAGCGGTCTGAGGCAACGTGGCATGGAGATCGAGTACAGACAATTTGATGACTTTGGACACATTCTTACCCTTTCTGAGCCTTGGTACCCTTATCTACAGGATGCGGATAACAATATCTACCTTACAGGTTGATCTGAGAATTCAGTACCAAAAAAGGTCATACTCTGAGAACTTAGGTCAGGCAGAGTGTCAGGTTTTGGGGTTCTGTGAATGAGATGTCTGCAGTCTCAGAGCTCCCATTCTAGTGGGGACACAGGAGACACTGTCATGACCAGAACGAGCTAGGCACAGAGCAGATACCCAGTAGACGAGAGACACAATGTTATGTGATCAAAACCTGTAACGGGGGTCGGGGGGGAGGGTTGCCAAACTGCAATCGCTACCTGATGGTAACGCCCTCCAGGGCTGTATTAAAGTTAGGCATTTCTGCCTTATGATGCTCCAGCTTAGCTCCCCTGCAAACAATGGGCCTCAGTTACAGTCTCAGCCCCACCAGTCAGGCTCTGGGGCAGCCCTGGCCTGGCACCTCCGTCCCCAGCCCCCAGATCTGCTAGGGGACCTGCAGTTAGTTGAATTGCTATGGCTTGCTGCCGGTGCGCCTGGAACTGGACTCGGATGTGGGCACACTCAAGTTACCACCACCCTCGGTGCCCGAGTATTCCCAGGATTGGCCTCAGCCTCCCCATTAGCACTCTCAAACTCATGGCTATATAATTGCCAAGAGAACGGCAGAGGAGTTGAAACACTTTGGAGTTCAACTACTTGGCCTCACCCTCAGCTTTCTCATTTAACGTTGTGAGCAATTTACTGAATCTCTCCAAACCTCAGCTTCCTCACGTGTGTTGGGGGTCACGCATGGCCCCTGTTCTAATGGCACTGCTGTAGTATGAAATGGGATGATGTGCATATAAAGTTCCCAAGTAAGCATTCAGGAAATCTTGTTTTTATCATTGTGAAAGCTGTGAAAATTGTGAAAGTTGCACAGGTTATTTATGTTGACCTTACATGCAGGGCATTTGTGACTTCCCTTTAAAGCTTCAACTTGTAATCTTGGCTCTCTCTTTCTCTCTCTCTCTCCCTCTACAGACCCCAGCAACTTTCATCTTTCATCATGTGAATTTCATTTGGTTTTCTGGCTGAATGATTCTTTTCTTTATAAGGTATTTTAAATTATCGAAGTTATCAAATTTAAATTATTTCCATTTTAATTATTTAGATTATTTAATCTTACTTATATCAATTATGAAGTTATCTTTCAAATAGGTCATCTCCTTTGACCACCGACCGCAAGGAGCCTAGGGGACCGGTGTGGGTGATGCGCCCATCCCCACGCTGCTGACAAGGAAACCAAGGCAAAGGGAGACTGAGTGAGTGACTTTCTTCAAGTCACATGGCTAGTTACTGATGAGGTATATCTAATTCCTGCTTGAGATGGTATAATTACTATTTAACTATCAAAGCCTTGTTCACTGCAGGGACTTAGAAATAGGCACAGAAATTGCTTTTAGAAAATCATTCAGCAGAAACTGGAATACGTTTTCAGTGAGTTGGAAAATCAGACTTAAGAATTAACCCCTGCACTTAGGTTGTAAAGCCTAGGAATTCACACTGAGGTTTTTCTGTTCTGCTGTTTTTTTTAAGCTTGTGAATTCTGCTTTTATCTGTCATTTGTAGGAGAGGATCTTGGGGACACCTAAAAACATTAAAGTTACAAGTTTTAGTGGTTATTTTTAAAGAGGTTCCACATTTTGAGGATTCTTACATTTTTCCCTGTTGGCACATCACAGGAGATCCTGCCGCTCAGAATTAGCCATAACCCCTCTCCAAAAGGCCTGGCCCTTCCTAGACAGGTCTCCCCTTCCTAGTGGAGGAGAGAAGTGAGTTTCGTCCTTGGTTGACCTCTCCTGTGCCCTGACTTTTGGGTGGAGTCGTCGGGGCAGAAGAGCCGCACGGGGCTGCCTCACAACGTCCGGGCCCACCTTCTCCAGCCTGGCTGCTTCCACCGGCCAGTGCCACTGGCGCTGCCTTGTCTGCTCTCTGCCCTGTCACTGCTCTGCCTCCACGTGAGGGACTGGGTGCTATGCTATAGGAATGTCCAGGAAATGGGCAGGAGTTAGCATCCATGGATAACTTGACTGCTGGAAGATGGAGGCTGATAGAAAATTTTGAGGTGCCGCATTCGAGATTTTTCAGACAATCCCTACAGGGTCAAACCTAGTTGACCACAGTGGTGACCCACAAGGGTCTGTGACCTCACAACAGCTTCCCTACT
>PVJI01009257.1:0-66351 GCA_004026765.1 Micronycteris hirsuta
TGTTTGTGGTAGTTATCTCAGGGTGATATGATTTTAGATGATTTATATTTGCTTCTTTATACTATTCTTTCTGATAGTACTTCAAATGTATCTTTCTATGGTCTGGTAAAAACTATAGAGCAACGTTCCAAAAAATAAAAGTTTTGGAAAACTTAAAGAAAATGAACCAGGTATCTTACTTTTAGGACATGTCAGAGTCTTCAGTTTGGTAACGTATATTGGTAATCTTCAAAAGTATTTGCCAACACAAGGTGACTGTAGAGTCACTCCCCCCACTTTTTTTTTTATTATGGCACCTCTTTAAGAGATGCTTCCTCAATAGATGTATTCAAGAAAAGATTATTTTAAAATCTTATCTAAGTCATTACTGTTCTATGACATCAGAAATGCCTGCTTTCTGTCCTATGTGCTTTGTAATAATTTATTCAGAAATTTCAATGGTGTTCCTATCGTTCCCATTTCCCATTTAATAGGTAGTCAAGAAATGATGGTTGGATCCACAAATGGCTGATGCTTGTATATCATCCTTCTGTTATGTTGTGCATGCATTTTGTTCAGTAATTTTAATGTGGACTTGTTGAGTTAGAGTAAATCATTTTTAAGCTTTTGATTCATGTAATTAAATGTCTTCCCAGAAAGACTCTAACAATTTATATATTATCATGAGTTGTATATGAGAATATCCATTTCTTTTTACACTGTCCATCTTGGGGAAGTATCATGCTTTTTCATTATTTCTAATCTAATAGATGAAAAATGACCTCACAGTATTGTTTTAAATTTTCTTATTCAATTGCCAGTAGGAGTGAATCTTTTCAGTGTTTCTGCCTGGTATAGATTATTTTTATATTTGATATTTTGTTGGTCATTTCGGTTTTTTAATTTACTGTTTCCTGTGGTTCACTTCTTGGTTGGCTAGTGTACACTTTCAAATAATATTTACAGAAAAAAATCCAAACTCTAGATTGAGCTCCAGCATTTAGGAAATGTTTCTTTTGCATTTACATAGGACTTACAATATGGCTGCACATCAAAATCTTGGGTTACAGTTATTTTCTCTAAAAACTCTGTAGATATTTCATTTTGACATTTATCATTTGGTGGAAAAATTCTGAAACCACCTTGATTCCCCTCTCTCCTCAAGCTACTTCAACCTGGACAGTTAGGAGAGTATTTATTTGTCTTTGAAATTTAAAAATTCCATTGCCACATAGCTCTGTATTTTTCTGCATTAATTTTCTTGATGTTTAATAAATGTTTTAGATATACAGATATAGACATGCCTATAGATCAGGAAAGTTATCTTTAATTTAATTATTTATTTTTATTGTTATTGAACTTTTTCTAGTATTTATTTTTATTTTTAGTCCAATAGTTTCTGGTGTCTTCTTTAGGAACACGTACTCATAGACGTCTGTTGGATACTGATTTTCTGGCCTTTCTGCTTGCTTGGATATTTTCTCACTTTTGTCCCCTACAGAATGAATTCAAATTTTCTGTAGTGCCAGTTTTACTATTCACGGCTCTGGGTGCGTGTGTCAATTCTGCAATTGCGTTTCTTCGGTTTCCCTGACCTCATTGGGCTCTTTTCAGTTTTTCTTCTCAGCCTGTTGCTTTACCATTCTATTTTTCACCTAAGTTGTCAGAATATATTATGTTCCTTGAATTTTATTGTGAGCACAAAGTTGTTTACAAATTTTACTTTTGTTTTCTATAGTGAGTTATTTTGGGAAAAGTATATCTTTATATTATTCACCTATTTAAATACTTAAAAATTATGCATTGAATGGGAGAAGACTATTCAGGGCTAGTAATTGCCCATGAGTGGTTTGATGAGTGCTCATTGCCTATCCTGTGCCATAAAAATCCTTGATCGTATCTTAATTTTTTGACCGGTGGACAGAATTTACAAAACCAGAGATCTAGCATCCGAAGGTGGATTGGAAGGGAACTAAAGTTATAGGAAGTCTTATCACTTTATTACAAGGGATTTACCCTGTAACAAATGAGGAAATCTCCTTATGGAGAAATTTCTTTTTTATTAATGAAACTGCTATGTTGGGAATGGCTTCTGGATGCTGCGTTCCTGGCACAGCTGCACCACTCATCTGCTGCAGACTGCAGCTCAAGTGTAGCCTCCCTACGCCATGGGTTTCCTTGTGGCAGACAGGAGTGTAAATGGGTACTCCGGAGTGGCCATGGACTGTCTGCAAACCCAGTGCTATTCTTTAAAGCTATGTGGTGTTAACGGGTTTCTGTACGGACTTTCTTACTGCCTGCTGATTCTGAGATTTCCCAGCAGAAAAATTTGGGAATTGTCTCCTATTTCCGTCTTTATGATTTCATTTGTACTATTTTTAAAATATAATTTACTTAAAAATATTATTGTATTGGTGGACCCTCTCATTGTTGATCAGATTTCCGCCTATCTTTAGTTTATCTTTTTACATTCTCTGGATCATTTCAGAAGGAATCTGGAGCAATGAACAGGCAAACACTTTTCATGTTACCAGGAATTTTTTCTATCATTTAGCTAAATGCAGTTTCTTCTGCAATTTCTGATAGATGTTTCTTAGCACCTGATTAACTTCTTCTGGAATCATGCAAAGTTAGTTTTATTCATCAAATACTCACTATCTATTATGTCTTAGGCACTCAGGATACTAAGATAAATTTAAATAAAAATATCCTTTTTTTTAAGACAGTCACAGTTGAGATGGCTGAAAAGCAAGTAAGTGGTTTAAAATGCAATGTGATTAGCTCAGGCACTCAGGTATGGGAAAAATATTTTTGCAGCTCCTTGGAGAAGTCATTATAGAGGATATAAGTTCAAACAGATCTGGTGGACATGCCGGAGCTTTAATGTTGGCCAAACAGAGAGGGCGGGGCAAAGTCCCTGCAGACGGAAGTAACAGCATGTGCAGAAGCCCGACATAGGAAAGTTAAAAAAATTTAAATATTTCATGCCAAATGAATCTACGTAGATTTTTGCCTTTTACAAGTAGATAATCATGACTTTTATGTCTTCTCTGAAATCACAGAGAAACAGTATTGTCAAAAGAAAGAACCCAGTCACATAGAACAGCATAGAACTCCCAGCTGATGTTAATTTGTTGTTCTGTACCTTTCTACATTATGTTCTATATGATCGTGTGATCTTGTTGCTTGTCTTAGTGAAATCAGGACCACGTATGCCTACCATATTCTTCTACTCTTCTAATATAGAAAAGTATCAAAAAAAGGAGCTAATATTGATTTGATTTGAATTTTTACATTTTTTATTGTTCAATTACAGTTGTCTCCACTTCCCCCCATTACTCTCCCCTGCCCTACTTACCCCCCCAACCTCCCACATTCAATCCTCCCACCCACTGTTGTTGTCCATGGGTCCTTTATACATGTTCCTTGACTTAACGCTTTCCTTTCTTTCCCCTGTTATTCTCTTCCCCCTCTCCCCACCCCTGGTCACTGTCAGTTTGTTCTTTATTTCCATGTCTCTGGTTCTATTTTGCTCACTTGTTTGTTTCATTGATTAGATTCCACTTATAGGTGAGATCATATGGTATTTGTCTTTCACTGTCTGGCATTTTTCACTTAGCATAATGCTCTCCAGTTCCATCCATGCTGTCACTAAGGGTAGGAGCTCCTCCTTTCTTTCTGCCATGTAGTATTCCATTGTGTAAATGTACCACAGTTTTTTGATCCACTCATTTACTGACGGGCACTTAGGCTCTTTCCAGCACTTGGCTATTGTAAATAACGCTGCTATGAACATTGGGGTGCACAGGATCTTCTGAATTTTCTTACTGAACCTAAGTTGGACTCCTTTGATTTCAACCCTTTTTCCCCATAATTATATACAAACCATCTGCCTAAAAACCTGTCCTGTAATTTTCCCTTGAGACTAATGTCACCATTTTTAGGTTTCTGGAACCCATCCTTAAAACAAAAAGGACAAGACACCTTTTGCCTATCTTAGTCTTGTGTTACTGTTTCAAGTTTATGTGGCTTCTAAAAGTTAATTCAAGGAAGTATATATTTGTGTTTGAAAGTGCTTTCAGCCATCTCTGATTCAGTCATCTGGGTCTAAATGTTTGAACTCTTCAAATACTTAAATGTTCTTTCAATTGCTTCTCAGCTATCTGAGGGTTCAGTTTACTACATATAACAGAAGGTTGTTTTCACCCCTTCCTAGATGAATAAAGAGAGAGGGTTTATATTATGTAAAAGATACTAACTTAAGCCTTGCCACTTTGCTGGCTTAAATCATAAATAATCATGCAGACTGCTACAGGGACGCCTCATAAACAGTGTTCATGCTGCAGGGATAGCTCCCTTTCTTGATAGTTGACACCTTTTTCATCACGTCATTCCTTGTAGTTAACTCAGATTCTTCACCTTTGAAGTAATGAAAGATAGATCTTTGAGACAAAGTTTCTTAACCGAATTGTATTTGGACAAACAGGAGCTTATTAACTGATTGTTCATTTATCCTACTTTCCCCAGAGAGGGTCTGGAAGGTCTGCTGAGCTTAGGCTGTCTCCCAGGGCTGCCAGGAAAGAGAGCAGTGAGTTCTCAGGCCCAGTCTCCTTCTCAGACATCTCAGTCTGGGACTCATTCTTTGCCTTTCTTTTTCCTTACTCTCCGGTCCCTGATCTATTTTTTTCTGCCTCTGTCAACTCACATATATAGCCTCCCCACTGACACCAAACCGCCTACAACAGCCCATAGGTGCTTTTCTTGGTTTCACTCTAACCTGCGGCCAAGGTAACCTTTACAACACATAAGTAAGATCACAGCACTATCGTGCTTAAAACCCTCTCATGTTGGAATAACATCTGCTCCCTTCATCTTGACCTACCAGGCTTTTCACGCCCTTATCGCTGCCTGCTTCTCCAACGTCATCTTGTTCCTCTCTGGTCTGCCTCACCGGGCTCCAGCTCCATTCTCATTCTCTCTGCTCTTCACCTCCGTCCAGCTTCTTCCTACCTTAGGGCCTATTGTTCCTTGCGGGTAGGGTGTGGAAGGCTTGCCCTGTTTGGTTCCCAATCGAGGTATTGTAATTTCTTTCTGTTATGGAAACGATTCAGTCACCCAAGTGCTCAGGGCTCTCTGCTGGTGTCTTTGGCACATACATGAAAATTGAAGTCCTGGCTTTTGTTTTTGTTTTTAAATCAGGGTTCTTATTTTTTGGCATTGAAAGTACAAGCTCATTAGTGACTCTGGGTATTAAAATGACTCGAGGCAACAAAAGATCAGAGTTCTGAGTGATAGTCATTCTCATGCAGTTGTATTGAGACTTATTTCCTGGCTTGCAGCTGGTTATTTTTCTTTATATCCTTTTATTTGTTGCAGAGACTTGTTGCAATTGTTGTAAATGTTTATATCTACTTATTAGGGTGATTACTTTGCATTTATGTCTCAGCAGTGTGCATACTGTAACTCACACAAAATGTTCGCTGTTAAGAACCACTGCTGGGCCCGAGTTAATTAAAAATACAGAGGAGGCTGAATTTCACTGTGGGTGTAGTATCAAGCTCTGTTTGGACAAGAGTTTTGATATATTATGAAGTGGAAACTGCAAAAAATAAAAAAGAAGAAGAAAAGCATTGAATCTGGATAGAGCCACATGCTTTAACCACGGTTGCTAATTTTTATACAACAAAATAGATGGTTCGATTATGATTTTCCTCTTCAGATATTTATATGCCAGTAAGCAGCAGGTAGAATGTAAATCTGTGCCATTTCCAAATTTCTTTCTCTATAGCACCACCCCTCCCTGCTGGTACCCACCTATTCTTTTCTCCTCAGTGAAGGACAGGGTTAGCAGCAGCAACAGCACTTGAATTAACTTAATTTACTTTCTTGTGTGTTTGCAAAGTGGTTCAAGGTCCACAGCAAGGTGAATCTTTCTCAGACTGCGCCCACATTCTCTAACTACAGAGATCGCCCAAGGTTAAAAGTACTGATTGCTGGAAACCATTAGGAACCACCCCACCCCTTCCTCTTTCACAGCCAGGCAAATCACTGGGTTGCTTAATGCAAGAAAAGTGAGATCTCGGTCTAATCACGTGGCGAGGGTCATTTCAGCATTTATGTCATGGAGAGTTAATATGTGACAACAAGCCTTATCTATACCACCTGAAGTGGACCACTAGTATTTAATCTACATGTATGAGGGTCAGCGAGTGATGTGTTTTCCAAAAACGTTTAACATTATGTTGTTCAGGTTAAAGCATCATTTTTAAATCCTAGTGTTAGCTTTTAATGGTATAAAAATAGTTCTTTTAATTCAAGGTAAGTTAAAACTCATTCAAGTTTTTGTTGTAGAGGAATTATTCTATCTTCTCTACCTTCTCCTCAATGAGAAAAAAAAATAAGAAAATTATTTAGGATGACAAGAAAAATGAAAAATTTTAAAGTATTTAAAGCTTATTATCCAACTGAATGTAAGAATGTACAGAAAAACTTCCTGACTTCTTGCTCGGGTGGCTGAGCCGGTAGTGCCCATCAGCAGAGGTGTGGAATATAAGAGAAAGCAGACTTTCAAAGATCAGTACCACGCAGGGGTTAGTGTATAGGTCACTGAACTGTAGGTGTCCCCCCAGCAATGAGATAAGCCTCTAAGTAATGAGGGTGATGGCTCATCCCTTTGGAGCTGGAGTTGATTGTATCCCTCTAATTTGCTAGGTCATAGTCTCTTCTTACTTTTCCACCTTACATTCTGTAACCCATCCAAAGTTGTGCAAGAAGATGACATTCCCTGCCATATCAAAAGCTTTCTTTAGTCGAAGATCTATTTAGGAGTTATAGTTACTTATTAGAACCTCCAACATGAGTCTGGAGTTCCAAAGTCAAAGCTGGTCATTTAGGTCTAATTGTTTCAGGCACATTCCACAGGATGATGGATGACAAAGAGAAACTTGGAAATAACAGGCTGTTCTAGTCACTCTCTTTATTGGCCTAAGAGGATATGAGCGCAGCGTGGGAAAGGATGCATCTAAACGAAGGCTTCGTGCCTGCTGTTCCCTTATGGTTCTTGTCAGGGAGGATGCTATAGTTAACGATCCACTTGTGAGGAGCGATCATCCAGGTTGCAGAAAATTTAATAAGTTCTATGAAGGATGCACACATCTGTCATATACATTATTACCAGGCAATATTGCATTAAAGAATGGAGTTTTAATGGAATGGCAGATAGTTGGAATAGTGGCACTTTCCATGTGCATTACTGGAGAGGCCACAGAAGTGAGACCTCAGAAATCGTGTTGGACTATTGAGAAACACATGGCAATGGAGTGGAGGGATTGATGGAAAAATAGTAGAAAGTAAATGTATTCCACTAAAACTAAGTAATGGAATAAAAGGATAATGAATAGCCAAGGATGTATGTTTACGGCTAATTTGGCTTATAGGATGCTTTTTTTCTATTTAAGTACTATCTTTAAAATAAAGGTAAAGTGTAAAAGGGGGCCAAATATGTGGTGATGGAAGGAGATTGGACTTAGGGTGGTAAACACACAATGGAATATACAGATGATGCATTACAAAATCTTGCACTTGTAACATGTTATTTTATTAACCAATGTCACCTCAATAAATTGAATAAAAATGAAAAATTCCTTTAGTATAAAAGCTCAGTGCCAAGACAATGGCAATAAAATGTATTTGAGGTAAATGGTAATATCCTTTTGGTAATATTTCTAAGCATATTTAAGCATTGAAAGTATCTGTATTCCAATAGAGGATTGTTGTTTTGATGCTTAATAGAGTGTGACACTTGGTATCAAAATGCTTCTCAATGTGTATCTATCTGGGTACACAAATTTTCTATTATGTGTGTTGTTAACCCAATGCATATTTATATGTTGGGTAACTGAGATTCAAAAAATTTTAAGAATCACAGCTGTCTTTTTAGAACCGTCAGTTTAGTACTTTGACTTTTTTTCATTATAATCAATTATGCAACGTATTTTTTCAAATTATTATAGTATTGTTTCAAATTTTATTAATTTGTTCATTTTTAGTAATTGCTTTTCTAGTGCTCATAGAACTAACACTGATAAAATGCAAAACTGAAGACACTAATCTCTCTAATATTGAAAATTTTGAACACAAATGTTCGCATTTAACCAAGATAAAAAACCAAAAATTTAATCATTTTCATGTTTAACTTGTCTTTCAAATTCTAGACAATTTCTTATTAATATACGTATGTATGACATTTCAGAGGATTCCAGTAGAATGATATAAACCTTATTCTATATATATTTATAAATACATATATTTAATTACAGAGATATTCTTGAGCCCATAAAGCACAACAACAAAGCAGGTCAATTTCTTAAACAACAGTATTTCATTCAGTACCTTGGTGGTTGTAATTAACGTTTCTGTTTAGTTCTAATTATAGTTTTTGTATCACAGCCATTATGTTAATGGTGTTATTCAGTAGTATGTGAGATTGCATTCATTATCACTGGTGAATTAAACCTTTATTAAAGAAAAATTCCCGCAGGCCTCATTCTGGAGTTAAGTAATTATTCATTTGGTTTTATCCTAGCAATTAGCTTATATACTGTAGCACTCATTATTGAGTTTCTATACCTCACTGAATGAGATTAACCCACCATGGTAAATAAATGCCTAACAGCTCCCAAGCTCACAATGTGTTGCTTTTTAAGCATATTATTATGTAACAAAATAAGGGATCAGAATGCATTGAAGCAGCATTTTGGCTTCTAACAAATAATGCACTTCCTGGGAAGACTATGCTGGACATTTTGTATTTAATTCAGAAATTTTTAAAAAGCAGTCGAAGCCCTCCAACTGCTAATTCACCTTTGGGGGTGTATGTTTTCCTTTGTTTAATTCTATTCTGTTACTTGCTTCTTTGTTGAATTATGTTACTGTGCCCATTTGATGTTGACAAAAGTGTATTTCAGTAGCAGAGACTCTAAATAGAACATCCAATTAGATCTCTGTTCCAAATGTATTTGGAGAGGGCCAGATCATCGAAGTCTTTTAGCTGGATGAGATCTTGAGCCATTTAGTATAAATCACTAGAATTTGTTTGATCTATAGTTTTAGTAAACATTTTTCCATTAATGCTCTGTTTTTACGTAAGCATTCATGACATTCAAAGGTCTACCCATAGGAAAAGACCACCCACATTGTCAAGTTTCCACCTTCATTAACAGCTGATGTCACCTTTTGAGAAAAAAATGGCTGCTATTGCCTTTTCTCTTCTTGGGGATTACCGAAATCTACCTATTCTGCCTCCAGGTTTTTTTCTAGAATTAACTTAGTTCATAAAACACTGCAAATTAAAGCATAGAACTGAGTTCTTTGGGTCATGTTTGCCTCTTTTCAGTACCTAACTTGCCACCTTCCTCTTTACACTTTTAATGTAGCTATAGTCTACATATATTAAGGGAAAACTCCAAAACCAGCAGTGTGAAGTTTGCTATTATGGCAACAATAACCCTGGAACGATTTTATCGACAACTTTTCACAATGTACTTGTATCCTTGACCAAAAATGAAATTTATATAAAAATGAATTTAGAAGTTTCAAAATTTGGCTGTTTCCAAGTCCTAGTCTATCTTAAATATATATTTTTTGAGAGGTGAACAATATTTTCATAGAGAGCATTTTTATCATATTGAAATTAGTTTGTTCATCTTAGCATAAGTTTTTTTTAAAGATTATGTATTTATTTTTAGAGAGAGGGAAAGGGAGGGAGAAAGAGGGAAAGTGAAACATCAATGTGTGGTTGCCTCTAACGCACCCCCTACTGGGGACATGGCCTGCAACCCAGCCATGTGCCCTGACTGGGAATTGTACTGGCGATGCTTTGGTTCGCAGGCCTGCACATAATCCAGTGAGCTATACCAGCCAGGGTAGCATAAGCTTTTTTTTTAATGCCTGTTTTATAGTCAGGATATTCCTATGGTCCTGGATTATTGGTAAATATTTGTAAAGGAGATTAACATATTTATTTATGAATGCTTTTCTTTGTAGTAGATAAATATTGCATGGTCACCATATATGTTTCTTATGCCAATGTAGGCATCGAAATGCTTAACAGTATAGCAATACCAATAAAACCTTACAAAGTGTTTTATATGTTAAAAGAATCAAATATCAAGAAATAATCTTTAAAAAAATCTTTATATCTATTTAAGTGTCTTTTAAAAGTGCTGTTATAAAACCAGAGTGATTAAGGGTGGATCCACTGATGGCGTATGAACAAGGCTTATGATGTTTGTACTGAAGACTTTTGCGTGCCAACAGCCATATAAAGACCAGGCTTTAATGTCTGACAACGGGCTTTAATTGCAGCTCTGTTGCTGTTTGTACTTTATCTAACGTTTCTGCACACTTTATTTTCCTGGGTGTCATCTTGTTCCCTCTGTGGCAGTTGCTTTCCGAAAGGTCTAGATGTGCACCACACTCTTTGAGATCAAGCTTTGGTGCAATCTCTTGGGCCTCATCTTCAGCTCCCCACGCACGGCGGCCTTCCGTGTTCCACGTGGGATCTGATGCATGGTGCAAGGTTGCCCTTGCACAGGGACACCTCCTTGTTCCACCCTTGTGCCAGGCCAGGGCACTGTGGCTTCCCTGACTGGTGTAAATTTCTATCATGCTTAGCCTCACCTCATGGCATCAGGATTGCCTTGTTCCAGAAAGGAAAGAAAGAAAAAGAAGACGGAACTCCCTGATATTTTAACTTGACTCTGCCACTTAAAATTGGTTTGACTTGTGAATGTCACTTTACCTATTCCCCAGGGTCCTCTTCCTTACATGGAAATAGTAAGTGCCCATCTCTCAGAGTTGCTAAGAAGGGTCAGTGAGTGAATAGGTATCAAGCCCATGGAATAGTGGCAGGCATATAGCAAATAATACCTCTAATGTCAGAGGTTTATGGTTATGATGATCATTATTTTAAAATTTAAAGTGACATGCCCCAAATACACCTTTGCACTGGGTATTAAACTCATTTTCACCTGGGGCCACATCAGCCTCATGGTTGCCTTCAAAGGGCCGAATATAACGTTAGGACTGTATAAATGCAACTACTCCTTAACAGTTAAGTGAGAGCTTGGCACTGCTACTAGGTAGAAACAAGGTGCCAGGCCGGATAAACAAGGTGGAGGGTGGGATTCCACCCTCAGGCCTTGTGTTTGTCACCTGTGGCTTAGGTCATGAGGCAAATCAGAACCTATGACACTTACCCCTAGAACAGTGTTTTTCCCTGTTTATACCAGGCCATTTGGGATGAACGCCTTTGAAAAATACTGTTCATTGTGTTGAATTTCTATTTCATATTTAAGCTAATGGGGTCAGTGTGACCAGTCATTTGCATTAAGGGATTCAAATATGAATTACTTCTGTTATACTCTAAAGAGTTTTCTAGTCCTGCTGGAGTGTTTTCTCTCTAGCAACACTTGTCTGTATTTTGAGACAGAGTGAAACTGAAAGATTCTTCACTGCTAAGATCTGGAATTTTTGCTTTGTTTGATTCTATTAAAACTAAGGCTCACCTTTATCGGAATCAACTAATATTTATTTAATGAATATTTTATTAGGCATTTAGGGCATATAGTCCTCACACTATAGGATATTACATAGTATTTGAAAAAATAACATATATATATAAATTGTCTGTCCAAAAAGTATCCATCCATATAATATGTAAAACAGAGACATTTATACACACATAAATAGAGATACACATACATATATAAATGAAATTCCAAATATCCCCAGTCATCGTTAACCTGCCAATGCAAATGAAGTCACATTAATGTTAACACCAAACTTCCCCTAAATATAACCTGTGTCTATGTCAAGGAGTTTCATACCTGTCATGAAATTTCACCCAGTATTTTTCTGGAAGACCCTAGAAGGAATCTTACAGACCGTAAAGACAAGTCTTGTGGCTGCAAGTCCTGCCACCCATCTCTCCTTCAAGACTGTTGAAACTCTTGCACATTAACTGCCAGTCACAATGGCCTCCTTGTGTTCTCTGAACATGCCCCAGGGGCTTTTCACATGCTTGTTCCTCTACCTAAAATAATAATAATAGTCAGTACTTACTGTACACTAATTCTGTCCTTGGCACTATCCTAAGTAACATAGAGGTGTTTATTTGTTTAATTCTGCAAAACAACTCCATGAGATAACTGTTATCATTTTTTCTCATTTAGAGATTAATAAATAGAGACCCCTGGCTCAAGAAATTTTCCCAAGGCCACATATTCGATGATGCAGAGTCAGAATCTGAACCCAGGTATTGAGGTGCCAGAATGCTCCATTCTTTGATCCCTTTCTGTAGGTTGAAGTCTCTCTCTAATTCCTTCACATCCTCACTGCTGTCTGGAATTATATTACCACTTTATTTTTTAGTTGTTTCTTTTTAGAATGTGAAACCTAGTGGCTAACATGTATATAGTACTTACTATGTTTCAGAGAATGCTCTAAATGCTTTACATAGGCTAATTAATTAATAGAATCCTCAACCTTATTAAGAAGGTGCATTATATTTTACAAATGAGACAATTAAAGCTTAGAAATGTCAAATCACTTGTCCAAGGTCACATGGCTAACAACTACTGTAGCTGTAATTTAAACCCATGCCTTCCATCTTCAGAGACAATGCTACTAACCACTGAGCTTCCCCTGCCTCTCAGTGAAGGGAGGGACCTGCTCCTTTAATATCTCACTTGGATCCTCAGCCTTGAACCCTGTGGGTGCTTAATATTTGTTAAACTGTTTAATCACTGAGTGAATCCATATTGACATGAGTCAGTATCCAAAGTGTAAGGTCTTGTCCCAGTAATATTTTACTTCCCTTTCCTGACCCACTTCCTCTCACTCTCTGATAACCTCAGTTATTCCCATTGCCCTTGGAGCTGCTGCATCCCAGTCACCCAGCTTTGCAGCGACCTCAGCTTGCATGTGGCTCCTTCAGCTCCTGACTTCCACGCATGTTTGGTTCTCCCCTGGAAAAGCCCGTCTGCTTGTCGTCCTTTCGAATGATGGAAGATCCACAAGCCTCAGCGTGGGGTATGGGCTTGAAATGTTTCTGACATTCCACTTTTGCTTTCAGACCACAAATTCTTCTTGGAAAAAATGTTGATTTAAGAGGTCTGTGCCATTTGACCATACCATTCACAAGACCTAGCTTCCTCCCACCCACCCAGCAGCACACAAACTTTTTTTTTCCCCACAATATACTCTCTCATTGTCTTCCACATCTAGCCACACCATCCTGGGCAATTTTAACATCCATATAGATTTCTCATCCAACATACTGGTCATAACATTCTTTTATTTTTATGTTTTTTTTAAAATGTGTAATGACCTTATCCTTCATTCCATCTTAGACACTCATTCAAAAAATCATAACTTCTATCATAACTGTTCCATTTCCGTTTTCATTTACCTGTGACACTATTTGATATAAGGCCAGTTTCCTTGCAGCCCCCACTGGACAGAAAGCCCTTTGAGGGCAAGGGCCATGCCTATTTTTGCTTCCTGATGGAGCCCAACTTCCTAGCACAATGTATGGTGCAAAGTAAATACTCAATATATACCACCCCCCCGCCCCCTGCCGGTTATTCACAGTTCTTCCCCTTCTCAGCACAGAGGGATTATTTTTTACAGGCTTCCTTACACTTGTGCATATCAGCTGTTGCTAATAGACCCCTGGGAGATCACAGCCTGCTAGGTCATCAGAAAATGACTAATGGTCAGTCCTGGCTTAGGTTTAGCTGAGACATGAAAAGGTAACTTTCATACAAAGTAGTGTAAATTAAAGTCTGAATGAACATCATCAATTGATTCATCATGATGGCAGGAAGGGCATTCAGACCCTTAGTTTTAACTTTATGAACACAGCCATGTTTTACAAAAATTATGTCTTTTGAAAGGTGTACAATGTATTGCTGCTTATTTTCCCCTGAATTTCTTGTCTTCGATGTGTGATTAAATAAAAATGAAGAGAATGGAGGACAATGGGGATGGCACATAAACTTTTGCCTGAAGAATTCCTTTAATTGTGGGCCAGCCCGTAAAGAATTTTCTCACTTATTTTTTGTTTGAATAGATTTTTTCTTCAATTTTGAAGGATAATTTAGATGGGTATAAAATTATAGATTGATATTTATTTGCTTTCAGTGTTTGATGATCACATTCTACTGTCTTTAGGCTTGTTAGGAAGTCAGATCAGTTTTACTTTTTCTTTCTTGAAGGAAATGTGCTTTTTTTTTCTGTGTGGTTTTTAAATGTGTTAGTCTTGGTTTTTAGAACATTTGTTATCTGTGCTTGCTTATCTATTATTTTCTTTGTATTTATACTGCTTGGGCTTCCTGGTAATTCTTGAATTTCTGGTTTGATTTTTTTTTTAACACTTTTGGAAAATTTCTAAGTTTCAACTCAAATATCCAAAATATACTTATATTCTTTTCTATGAATTATATGTCTTTTCTTTTGTTCATGACATTTGGGCACATATTTTGTAAGATACACACACATATACATATATATTCAGCTCTGGTGACTTACATAAAAACGCCATCTTATTTGGGAGTAAAATGAGATCATCTTATTTTAATGAAAACCTCCAGCTATCTTGTATCCATCACTACCACCTCCTTCATACTGGCAATCCCTTTATAATAATGATTTCTCAGTATAATTTTAAAAACTTTTCTGTTACTTTTAGTTATTAAACTACTCTTATTTTGGTTCAGTAAAACTCTGTCCAACTAATTTTATATTTTTAATCTCGGAAATTAAGATCTCTTCTCTTGCATAATCTTGACTATGGTTCCAGTGGCCTGGGATAAAAATTGGTAAAAATGATGATTTATTCTCTCACTCCTCCATTTCTCCTCTGGGGCAATTATTGTCCCAATGTTGGACAGGAGTAGGGCTGGAGAAAGTGGTAACATCCCTATTTAACTTCCTGTGCTCAGGTTAGTGGTATATGTTGTTGTAACTTACTGTACATAGACTCAGTGTCTCTAGTGAGAGCTTCAAAAAGACTCACTGGAGAAGGACTAACATCCAAGCAGCCCTCATAGACATTGATGGCCCTTTGCTAGGCTAGATTGCATCTCCTGGATCTCTCCCAGTTGTGGATTATTTTTGTAAGGTTCAAGTCTCTTTGCATGATTCTTTCAAAGTCTAGACAAAATTTGGCCATTCCCATGCCCACTCCTGAATTATCTACCCTCCTTGATCTCATGAAAATTGGAGACGTAAGAGGGAAGCCCTTCCTTTGCCACCTGGCAGTTCTCTGCCATGTAGCTTTTCATCTTTCCCAATACTATTTTCCCCACTCCAGTGGCAAAGAGGCAGGTCTATAAACACAATGCCTGGCAGATGGCCAGCTAGGAACCAAAAAGCTATTTTTCCATTTTTAAAAACACACCTATCATTTACAACTTATTCTTTGGAGTCTTTCACATTGGACTTTGGGGATGTTCCCATAATAAGATGAGGAGATGGAACAACTTTCCTGCAGTGGCTTTTCCTCAAAGGCACCTTCACTTTTCCCAATGGTGGTGGTGGTTGTGTAATGAGGCGAACACTGAGGGAGTTAGAGCTGGTTCCACAGCACACATGTCTCAGCGAGCCCTGTGGGGAGAGAGCTTCAATGCCCGGAGCCTTGTAGGCTAAGAATAGAGTGAACTGGATTTTTGTTTGTAGCCACTGAGGAGTCGTAGTTACCACTTTTGTTCCTTGGCTCCTAATATCATCACATTATATAGAAAAATACCATGATTTAGTGACCATGTCATGAGGTTTTATAAGGAGCTTGAAGACCAAATAAAACCTTGTGTATTATTTATATAAACTGTGTCTCCCAGGCCACATATTTAATTGATTAAAAAAATCAAAAGGTAAAACTATCTCTGTCTTCATTGATTTTTTTCTTACGTTCAGGAGCATATGAAAAAGTGCACAAAGATTATCATCTAAATACCATTTTCATTTTTCTTTATGTATCTACTTTGAATTTGTTATGAGTTCTTATATTAATATTTTGGATACTTGTACAGGTTGGTTAGTATCATAGATATAATGAAAATGGAAAAAGGAAAAAGCAGAATAATGATATGATTTTTTTAATCTGTATCTTTATGTATACATCATACATCTAGCCATCATAACTATTTCTATTTAACTTTACAATTTTTATTTGTAAACTACTAAAAGTATAGGGGGAGACTTCGTCCTGACTGATCTGATTTGGCATCTAGTCAATCAAAATTTTTAAAATTAGTAAGTTAGTTCCTTAGTCACACCAACCACATTTCAAGTATTTTGGAGCTGCATGTTGCTAGTGGCTACCATACTGGGCAGCACAGATATAGAATGTTTCCATCAATCTAGAACTGATCATGTAGAATTAGATCTGAGAGATGACTCAGATCTCATAGATCAGGCAAGGCAATCTCAGAATGTCCCATCAAACACAGTAGTTGGAGGTACAATAAGACAAGTTAAGTGTGCACCAGAAAGGCTCAGGTTTCTTTTTCTTTTCTTTCTTTTTTTTTTTTTTTCCTTGCCATAGGAAAGCAAAGTATTGCACCTGAGAGTATGATAGCAGGCAGCAGTCCTCTGTCAAGACAAATCTGGCAGGAGAGAGGTTTTAGGAACTGTGTGCCTCTTCCAGAGAGCTCTAGCATGGTCAAAGTAGGATAGGTTCTAATCCTAGATGATAATAGAAATACAGAAGATACTATCTGAAACCTTTAGTTTGGGGGTGGGAAAGATCTAGTTGCTGGGTTTGGAGTGAACTTAAGGTGAATGTGGAAGTTTATTTATGAAAACTTTATCTAGAAATCAGTAGAATTAGATGATAACCTCAGAATAATGCTCATTTAAGAGTGAAGTCCCACTGATAAAGAATGTGATGCAGATCAGGATCCTCAGGCAGGGCGAAGTGTCCTTTCTATGGGAATAGAGGTAGGTACAGCCTGAGATCAGTAGTGCATTTTATTAGCTGAGTAGCAACATTACATATACAATAAAAACAGAAAAAACTGAATACCGCAAAGCTTTACAATTCAACCTTTGTACCCAGAATGAAATAGGCCATTTATGTTCATTTCTTATCTGAGGGGTTACTTCCTTGAGACTCACATGTTCCTTTCGAATAGCATGATTAGGAATTTCCCAGAACATTCCTATTTATCAAGTCTGCTGGTATTATTTTCATGTTTTACATTTGAGCTTTTCAAAAATGTTAAGTCCATGTTATTCTCCAGAAATGCTGAACATCTGGTATGACAATTGTAAATGTTGTTTATATTCATTATGACTTTAATTTTGATTCTCAGCCATCATATTTTGAAATATCATGTTTGCTTTAAGTTACATAATGAAAATGTTATAGGCATCTTATAAAAAAACAATGAGTTCATTTTAAAAGAAAAACAAAATAAAAACCCATATGCTTAGCATTGAGAGAGTAGTTACAAAACTGTACTGTTGAGGGACTTGCAATTCAGCCATCACAATTTCATAACCAATTGTTTCCCAGCCCTCAGGGATTAAGAATATGGTTTCCATGGTAATTCTGCATTCTGAAAATGCTCATCTTTGCCCTAAATGGATAGTAAATAGTTCGAATAGAGAACGACCTGTCTGTTCGCCATGATTACACTTCAGTGTTGTAAGACAGAGGAACACACTACCCGTTTAAAAATAGACGACTGTCAGGGCACCATAATAGTCTCCAAGTCTGTAAAATCACAACTTCTTGATTGCCAGTGCTAACAAAAGCTTGTTCTTTAATTACCTATATTGCGTTCAGCTTCTGTTTCCTTCCAAAACCCAATTATGGCTAATAGCAGCGGTGAACTGTGCTCCTGTTGCTCACGGCGGCTCATTTCAGAGGGTTCTGTTTGATCAGCATTTGTCTTCACGACTTTAACAAATCAGGTTTGGATTTTCATTGGAAACCTCCAGTTTGGTAGTCTTCACCTTGACTGAATATTTGTAAATGGAAATCTTATATAACGGAAATGTCCTTTTTATGTTTTCTAACCAGAGGCTGTTCCCTAAATGATGAAACACATGCTATTTTACTAAGTTCCTACTAACAGTTTTTATAATGCAGTAATCCCAATACCTCACAGCAAAGGGGTATTTTGAAATTTGTGGAAAAGAGATGGAACACTTCTATTTATTCCTTCCTTCTGCAAATCCATTTTCTCCCAGTGTGGTGTTCATTGCCTAATCATTCTCTGCAGCTCAGATTCATATGTTCCCCTGCAGAGACGAGCAGGTTGCCTTTTAGAGTTGAATCCAGAATAATTCAAAAGGTAATTTCTGATTTAATTTTGCTGCTTTCCAGCTGAGGTATAAACCCAGCTCTGAGGACTGAGTGTAACTTTTGGCTCTTCGCCTCAGTCTCTATTTCTCATGCACACCAGTCATTGTTTACTGATAACTAATGGGCTCCGAGTGGAAATGGAGAAGAAACACATGGAAGACAAACAAGAAAGATGGAAGCTGAACTGTAGGAAACATGGGGTTGGCCAAACAGTTCGTTTCGGTTTTTCTGTAAGATGGCTCTAGTAGCACTTAGTTGTCTTTAACTTCATTTGAAACAATTTTGTTAGGTTGTATTTTGACCGCTGTCATATTAGTGTGCATTTAAAGAAAGTATCAAAATTGATGAATTTTTGTGAATTTAAATATTGAAGAAGGAAGAAATATGCATCATTTTCAGCATATTATGCTTTATTATTTCAAGAAAGGTAAAAACACAACTGAAACCCAAAAAAAGATTTTTGCAGTGTATGGAGAAGGTGCTGTGACTGATCAAATGTGTCAAGTGGTTTGTGAAGTTTCATGCTGGAGATTTCTCGCTGGACAATGTTCCATAGTCCAGTAGACCAGTTGAAGTTGAGAGTGATCAAATTGAGACGTTAATTGAGAGCAATCAACATCATACCATGTGGGAGATAGCCTACATACTCAAAATTTCCAAATCAAGGAAGTTATGGGTGAAAATGGAAAGTGTGTCTTCCTTTTGGCCAACCCAATAGTTTTGTTGCTTCATTGAAAATTAATGTACTGCACTGTATGACAATGGTAGGGGCTCCTTTGGCAATGGGAAAAGATGAGTAGTTTGCACTTGCATCTCTCTCTCTAACACAGCTGCTTCTCCTTCCCGTGTCTTTAGAATAGCCAAGGAAGCACACGGACCTTGCGACAATGGGGCTTTCCTGCCATTGCGTACTGTTACCTGTCATTATTTTGACTGAGTCATTTTCTTTCTGAAGTGTCATTCTGATTTGAGTCTGTCCCTGACAATGACCCTGCTCTGCATCAGCTAGTCAGCCTGTGAAAACCTTTCCGCTCAGTGTCCATTGATATCAGCAACATGGATGTGGCTTGGCTGATGTTAGAAACTCAGAGTATCAAGCTCTACCCACGAACTGCCGAATTGTGATGCGCATGGGCAGCAGAGACATAGAACATTAACCCTAACAAGATCTCCAAAGAATTAATACATAGTATGTATGAGCCCTTTTAGGTACAATTCATCTTGAAAGGGGTGTGTAATTTATACGTAATAGATAAAGTCCATCAAAGCAACTTTTTATAGTGTAGGATCTTTATTTCCTCATTTTCTAATACTTTATTTAATAAGAAGTCTCTGGAGGAATAGGATTTAGCTCCTTAACAGTGCTCAGGCTCCTGTCCCTCCCTTCCAGCTTAGATTTGGGTTTCTCTAAGTAGTTCCAAGGGAGCTCACATTTATCTTCAATTCATGTCACTGCCGTGTGACCATTTATATTCTGGGCATGTGGTTTCTCCAGAATCTCTTTTTAATCTTTAGTCATTCATCACTTCTTCTCCTTGACAGTGTAATAAGCAACCTCATAAAATGATGCAAGACAAGATATTTCTATTGGGACTAATCCAAGATTTGATTAAAAACTCTGACTTTTCTAATGGAAAGTGCTGCTTTTGACAGTGATTCTCAGTGCCAGGTATAGCCTCTCATTTGCCATTGACCAGAAACTTGCTACACGAGAGTCTTACTTTCTTTCTTTCTTCCCTCTAATCAGTTTCAAAGTTGAACATAAAATAAAAATTCAAGTATTTTATTTATGTTTCTTTTCTTTGACACTTTCTAACCTAGGCTGATAACACTATGTGTAAGACCCATTATTGCCTTCCACCACTTCCAAACATGATTAAAATTAAGGTCTTGGTGCCATGTAAAAAATTCTATATTTGAGTTTGCTTTAACAATTACTCAAGTTTTTCTCTAGGCTGGTGACTTAGTGTCCAGGAAAATGACACTTTGCTTCTTAATTTTTTATTTTTTCTAGTTTGTTTGTTTTTAAGATTTTATTTATTTATTTTTCAAGAGAGGGGAAAAGAGAGAGAAAGAGAGGGAGAGAAACATCAATAGGTTGCCTCTTACACATCCCAAGCTGCGGACCTGGCCCACAACCCAGACATGTGCCTTGAGTGGGAATCAAACCAGCAACCTTTCAGTTCACAGGCTGGCGTTCAGTCCACTGAGCCATATCAGCCAGGATGCATCTTAATTTAAAAAAAAATGTTATCATTGACACAGATTTCTATTTTTATTAAAAAAATGTAAATATTATTCATATTTGTGCTCTTTTGAATGGAGTGTATTAGAAAGGCCTAGCATTATGGATTCAATTATTTCATGGGCTAGTTAGGTTGACAGAAGGAATCCATTCTATTTCACTGCACAAGAATAAGTTCATTTTTAAAGAGAGTTTCCTTATATACACATTTTAGTATCATAACAGTCATCAAATAAGAGAGCATGAATGGCTGATTCCAAATTTATCATAACAGCTAATAAGAAAAAACTTTAAACTATATTTTTAGGATAGTTAGTCAGCAACATGGTAATTTCATTCAAAATATTACATGTAAGAATAAGTCTCACATTTTTTAAGTCTGGTGATTTCTCAGAAAGTTAGATAAAATAATGTCAAAAGCTCTTTTTTTGAAAATGCTAACATGCCAACACTTCAGAGGAATAAATAGAAAATGTTATTTAATTTCCAACAAGGATATGGATCTTATGGAAATATAGGGAAAAAAACATTTTTTAATCAGATCAGTAGCAGATCATATGACAACCTAAATGAATGGGCAGCTTTATTTCTGTTCTGGAAAAAAATATGTGTCGTTTCTATTTCCAACTACTATCCCAAGTATTGTTTGAAACATAAACCTTCCTTTAAAAATCTGACTCGAAACAGATTTTAGGGTAAATCATCAAAGAAATAGCCGTTACCCTGTTAGGGATGCAGAGAGTAACAACACAGATAAAAATGCTGACCTCACGAGACTTTTTGTGTTACTACCCGATGATGACGATAAATGTACGTACAGGCAACAATTCGCAGAGCTATTAAATTAGGTCCCTATAAGTTATTTTCACCCCAAAGTGAAGCTATACATTTTATCTTATCATTTGCTTTTGGTGTCTGGTTTCATATATTAATTTCTATCCTAATTTCGAAATGAGAAACCTGGAGTACTAAGTGCACACAAACTAAAAAGCTTGGTGATGTCCATGAGAAATAACTATATGCCTATTCTGTGTCCTCCGTTAGTGGTCTGAGACTCACACAGTTACATAAATATGCATCTCTAACCACAGGGCTTCTGCAGAAATAAGGATTTATCCTGCCTTGGCAGTCACGTTGACCATTTGGCCACCATTCTCTCAGTCACTCACAGTTAGTTAATGCTAAACTTTGAGCCACGAAGACAATTGCATTAAAGGTCAGAAAAAAGTGCTCCTGCAGGCCTGTCACCAGGTTGCACGGTTCACCAAGAGGAGCTGGTCGTCAGCATGATGTCTCTTGACTGCTTCAGGGATGAAGGTGCAAAATGAACACTGTGCTATGACCAGGTCAGGGCAGTAGATATTGTATTAGCTTGTCACCCTTCTAAAGGGCACTCCCATCCCAAAAGAGAATGGAAATTAAGGGGAAAGGTGGCCTTTTGATCAGCAGTAACTCTTTACTTTAGTGTATTGTCAAATTCATCAATCTTTTCATCTTTACTTTTTGCACTATTTCTGAATATTATCTCAATGCATTTTCTGAACTACATTATATTAACTTTTCCCCTTTCTCCTCAAGATAATACAATATGTTAGGCTCATATTTGTTATCAATTTAATGAATATCTGTAGTCAATTTGCCAGGAACCTACTAAAAACAATCTGTTTATTATTTCCGCCAATCCAGTTGATCTTAGTGCTTGCTAATCTGTTGTTTTGTTTTGTTTTTTTTTTAGTTTCCATACAGTTTTTTTTTTTTTTTACAAAATCTTTTTTAAAGCCCAGTTAAAACAGAAGTAGCAAATCTCTAACTTACTTTATCCTTTAAGCTTGTTATCCTACAAAAGATATTAAATACTGCACAGTGGACCCCGTACACATCTATAAATTATGAATACTATCTTTAGACAGGCAATTAATCTTGATTCTTTGGGAAAAACCTGAGGAGAATAACCCAAATTCTCTTATATTTCAAGAAACAACATGCACAAAATACTGGAATTTTTCTGTTTATTCTATCTCAAATGTCAGAAATATGTCATCTAAACATCACTTTTCTCCTAAATATAATTATTAGATAACCTGATTGATAAATGTTTGCTTAAATATAGAAAACAATGTAACATGCTATATTTATATTTTATAGAACATTATGCTATTTATATACTTATAGAAAAATTATCACACTAGAGTTTCTCACCAAATGCCTTTAATTCATTTGGAGAATGAGGGAATCGATATAAATACATGTTTAATCTTTCCACTTTTAATTGTTAACTAAATTTCTAAATTGTTAGAGGCAACATTATATCTATCTAAAATAATATGCATGTTACCCACTAGGAATTTAGCTCAATCAGGAATTATTCTGCATTTTTTAAAAGAATACTTTAAGTATTTCATGATTTATCAAAATCCTCTATTGACAACCTACAAATAAAAGGATAAAATTATCACATTTAAACTTCCTATTACATCTTCTTGTTAATATCTCTCAATTTAAAAATTATATCTTATGATTTTTGAAAGTACAAGATTTCTAACATGTGTACTTTTTCTGTAAGTTCTAGTCGTTTGGTTTTGTGGCCCTATATATTTACATGAGTTTAATACTTACCAGCTTCCTTTCTTCCTCCTTCCCTCCCTTCCTTTTTTCCTTCATGTTTACCATGGTTTCTCCACTCTTTAGTTCTTTATTTTGATTCCATTTTATTTGACTGTATTTTAACAAAATATAGTACTTTATTGTTTAGTTTTGTTGTATTTCAAGAAGAGATTTTGGGTGCTTTATTTTCTGAGAATGTTTCTTGGATATCTTTATACTTAGCTTAATTTAAAACTCTTGGATTATACCTCTTCTCAAAATGGTCTAAGTATTTTTCTTCTTTTGTTAAATGTTGTTTTGGAAAAACTGAAGCCAGCTGTTACCACCTGTTGGAAGTGATTTGCAATCTCAAAGGATACATTCTGTATCCTTAAATTTAGTTAGCTTGTCATGGTCTTTTTGATGTGTAACCTTGACTAGCCTAGAGTTCCAGTTATTCAAACACTAATCTGCATGTTGCCCTGAAGGCGTTTTGTAGATGTGACTAAAGTGCATAATCAATCAGTTGATGTAAATAAAGGAGATTATCCTAGATAATCTGGGCAGGCCTGTACAATTAGTTGAAGTCCTTTAAAGCAGAACTGAGGCTTCTCTGACCAAGAAATTCTTCTTGTGTATAATAACTTCAGTATATGCCTCCAAATTCCAGCCTCCTGTCCTGATGGCCTGCTGTATGGATTTTGGACTTGCCAACCTGTCCTTACAATGGTGTAAATGGATTTGTGTCAATAAAGCATTTAGGCAATAGGATGGATATAAATAATACATCCTATTGCATATATATATCTATATAAAATATACATATGCATATATATACATATATACACATATATATGTGTATATATACACACACATATATATGTATATCTACCCTATTGATTTTGCTTCTCTAGTTGAATGCTGACTGATAAAGATTATCCAAAAATGTGGAACTGGGCAGTAGGCAAAGGCTAGGAAAGTATTGAAGACTCTGATTGCAAAAGAAATGACTGGATTGCCTTGAACAGAATTGTGGACATTAGTGATCTGCTACTAAGGTCTTAGAAGGAAGGAACATGGTCAAGAAAACCTAAATCATCTAAGAGAATATCTAAATCACAAAGAAACTGTTGGTAGAAATATGGACGTTCAAGGTCCTGCCCCTGAGGCACTACTCAAAATGAAGGACGTGTTATGAGAAGCTAGGGGAAGGGAGATCCTTGTTGCATAGTGGATGAAATCTCCGAAGACATGTGTCCCATAGTTAATGTAGAAAGTCCAAGTTGTAAGCTATGACCTTGAACATTTAACTGAAGAGATTGCGAAGCAAAAATTTGAATGTGAAGCCTAGTTACTTTGCTGCCTGTAGTAAAATGTGAGAGGATAAACCAAGAGAACCGTTAAACAAAAAGGAGGCAGATGTTTTGGGAAATTCTCAACTCATTCAGAACTAGATGTTTTGGAAGATTCTCAACTCATTCACATTGTGAAAGATACTAAAATTAAGAGGTTCACTCTTAGAAAATATACAGTAGAACAAAGCTGAGTGTGGCCAGACAACCTTTTGCTAATAACCTCCGGCAGGTTAAAAAAAAGAATTCAGTCACGCACAGGTTTTTTTTTGTTTGTTTGTTTGTTTTTTTTATGGAGAAAAACAGCGTGTGACCCATAGCACCTCCCAGTCATTTAAGCAGAAGTCAAGAATGGTGATGGAATTTTCCAAGAAAGATGTGTGGAGAAACCTCTTGTCTAACGGAGTAAATCCCCATAACATGCAGGGGGCCACTGCAAGATACTTGAGAAGCTTGTACCAGAAGAACACTTTCAGCTCGGACTGGCAAGGTCAGAGGCAGTCTGAAATGAAAGAACGTTACTAGACATGAGTTTATGGGCAAGAATCAGATGGGTTAACTTCTCAGCTACAAATCTGCGATGCCCTTCTTGAACACAGAAACAAAAAAGGAAGGAGGGAGGGTGAAGAAGGAAGGAAGGAAGAGAAGAAGGAAGGAAGGAAGGAAGGAAAGAAGGTGTTTTAGAGGGCAAATCCTCTGTGAAAACCATACAGGATTATTTCCAACCCTTTAAATCTAATGAAATTTATCCAGCTAGATTTCAAAAGCACTCCTTTTTTTCCTTTCTATGTTTTTGCTTTTTAGTAGAAATGCGTTAACTTTTAAATTATGTCTGTCCCATTGTTGTATTTTGGTAGCAGATAACTGGTTCCTGAGTTTCAGAGTTCCATAGGGAGGAATCGCACCCAATATGGGTTATATCCAGAGTGTAACCCAGAGCAGAGTTAGACAATTTATATATTAGATCTGAGACTTTTGAGCTGATGGGATTCTTGGATTTTGACTTGACCCTGTAAGTGGTAGAGAGTTTAGGGGACATTGTGATGGGTGAATGCATTGTGCAAGTCGGACAGACATATATGAGTATTTTCTTCCTTGGGCTCCGCCTTCCCCGTCACTCTGAGGTGTGGTATGGACGAGGATCTTGGTGACATTTTCTGTTTCTCCTATATTTTATCACACACATGGGTCTTGTTATTCTCCCAAAAGCTTGCTGAAAGGGTCCTTCAGAACTGTGATTTTTCTTTTCAGACATACTTGTATCTTATTGGGGATCTGAAGAAGTTTGGATCAGTTCTAGGCATTCTTTTTCAGTTAGATGTGAATTTTATTGTTTCTATCAAATATTCTTCAGGGCCATTGATGTTTGTGGGGACTTTTGTGTTTCACTAAGCTGTAAATATATTTATTCTGTCGATAGATTAAAATAGGATTTGGGGGGAGATATCATGGGAGAGGAGGAGAGAAAAAAACTTACTTTTACTCTATCATCTTTAACCAGAGGCATTAGTGCTTGTTGATATTTATAAGTAAATCAAGCTAGAAAATTGGACATTTGTTAAGTAAATTCCTCCACTTATTAAATAGCTTGTACCCAACTTTGTTTCAAAAAGAATTTAATCTTAGCTTTTCTGTAACCAGTATATAGGCCTCAAATTATAGACCTCTTTACTGTTATTGAGAAATTTACATTAGCCTAGCAAATGATCCCCCAAAAGCTAGAGAATGGTTCAGTTCTAAAAGACAGCCTTTATTGTTTAAAAATGCATACATAAATGCATACATTTATTTGGTATTCACTTGAAAAAATTAGAAGGAAAGATTTTTCACTTATTTAGAGTTCATTTTTTATTGTATAAAATAGCATGGTGTTGTTTTTGCCTTCTGAATCTAGAGACAGAACTAAGCATAGAAAAGGAAAGGTAAACCTTTGGTGGTTTTTTTGCATGGCAGGCTGACAAAATTGTGGAGTAAAGCTATGTAGCTAAGCTGATTAGTAAACTGGCAATTATCATTGTTGTTGTTGTTGTTATTATCATCATTTGCTAAGGGATTGAGATAACATGGGACGATAGTACTGAAAATAATGAACTGTGTAACTCCAACTTTCTCCCCATTATACTTTTTAAAACTGATATTGCTAATGAATAGTCTAAAAAGTGATATTCCCTGGCTCTTAAATAAATAAATAAGTATATATATTAAATATATATATATATATATATATATATATATATATATATATATATATATATATATATATAATTAGTCTGTCAAGAAGAAAGACCAGTCATTATTGGTATAGTAAAAATGGTTTGTGGGACATCAGTGTAATCTGGCAGCCAAGGAGAGTGGACTGGGATGCACATGCTTGAACAATGACAACTTCACTGTACTAGTCAGTGGGGGCGGCAGAGGCCGTTGAGTGAGCATGTGTACTGTGTGGCCATCATATTCAAAATGACTGAGCGAGTAGAGCAAGGAATCTGTATCAGATTTTACTTTAAGCTTGAACATTCCTCTGCGGAAACTATTCAGATGATTCAGAAGGCTGTAGCTACAGGCAACTGGTGATTGGCAGCTTCATCACGACAACACACCTACTCATGTATCATGTCTCATGCAGAGTTTTTTGGCGAAACATCAAATCATCCAGGTGACTCAGTCCTGCTGCAGCCCAGATTTAATGCCCTGTGACTTCTGGCTTTTCCCAAAACTAAAATCACCTTTGAAAGAGAAAAGATTTTAGACCATTGATGAGATTCGGGAAAATAAGATGGAGTAGCTGATGGCGAGTGGGAGAACCATGTGAGGTCCCAAGGTGCCTACTTTGAAGGGGACTGAGGTGTCCTTATCCTATGTACAGTGTTTCTTGTACTTTGTACCTTCTTCAATAAGTCTGTATTTTTCTTATTACATGGCTGGATACCTTCTGGACAGACTCGTATATATGAAAATGACTAAAAGAATGGCAATCTGTAGCAAAAAAAAACAACAACAACAGAAAACCAAGAGGATTAGGTAATTCAAATTTGATTGAATAATCCAACCTAGGAGGTAATTTTTTTTATTAAAATACTTTTTCAAACAAAGTGAAAAGAAATATATTGTGAATTATGTATGGCGACCCCAATAAAAACTGCTGCCATGCTCTTAAGTTTTATGAATTTTTCTGTGCTATTGTTATTCTCACAAAGTGAGGGCATTTAAAGTAGGGTGAGAGGGCCATTCATCTCGAGTCTGTCAGAATAAAATCATGATAATGGATTTAATCTGGCCATCCTGAGACTCAGACCTTCAGAGAAATATGAAGGGCATATTTTTAAAATAAAATACTTAATATTAATCATAATACTCCAATCATTTATGAGACAATGTTTGCATTCCTTCCAGTATACACACACGCACGCACACACACACATACATGCATTGGCTTTTAAAAAAAGAAAATTCTCCTTATAAGGAATTCTTATAATTATATTTGAGTTATTAACCAAAATCATTTTAGTGTTTTGTATAGATATATGATTTATGTATCATAATGTGATCTGTTTTTACCTAAATTACATGAAGATAGAAAAAAGTCTTTTATCTTTTATCATCAAACACTTGAAAATATATTTATTTGCTAATAAGCTGAAGAGCCAAGAAAATCAACATGGAAATAAAATGAAGCAGCATGTTTCTTTATTAACTCTCTGTATTTATTCTACTGAAGTGAGTCTTTTGAAATAATTATACTTAGATTATTGAACTGTCAAATGCCTGCAATCCTCTACTTTTCTATTTTATAATAGAATTTTAATTGGATTTATAAGGGTATGTGTGAAGGACACAATTTTTATACACTTAACCTTTTAATTATATAGTGAAGAACATTCTGGCAAAATTAACAATATGTGCCTGTTTTCATGAACTGAGAGGATTTAAAAATAGAAATATTTGCTATACTTTAACAAATTTTTAATTAACTCATGTCCTTATTTTGTATTTTTTTATTCTCAGTCAAATGTTAATGGACATTTTTGCTCTTTAAATTAAGTAATGTCAGTATTTATGTATCTCTAATATAAGAGATCAATGGTTCTTGCATTTATTTTTACTGGTTATACCATCCAGTGGCATATTGTTTAACTGTCTTCCTGATCATTTGCCCTTTGGTTTTGAATTTCAATGTTTCCCTCCTTCTTCAATGATCTTTAAAAAAGAAAATTTCATTAATGTTGTTATGGGGATGCTATAGATTCACTTTCCTTTGTTTAAGACAAATATAATTTTTCATTCTGATAAATTGCTATCCTTTTAAATTTACTAATAAATAGAAAAAGCTCTGATAAAAATGGCATGACAAAAAAGTATGACGTTCACTTATTTCAAATCAAAGAAAATAAATACAGCATAAAATGCTCTAACTAAACAGCGAAAGATTAAAAATACAGCATTGAGAAATCGGTTATTTATAGTAGGCTCTAGATTATAAACCACTGGTTGAAAATCACCACATACTGAAATCCTCATGTGACTAGTCAGTGGCCCATGAGAGATAAATAGGTATTTTAATGAATGCATAATATTCAAAATGGAAGAAAACCTCTATTATCTGTCACCATGGTTTTCAGCTTGTAAACTTTGTGTTTGTGTGAAGACTATAAAGTATGTTTTTACCTTGATGATAAATTCAGTTACATAGTAGTACAGCACGTTACTGGGCTAAGGTAAAGGATTAGGGTGTTAGGTATTTCTACCCACACTTGTAAACATTGGTTAACATTGACTTCAATGACAAGGTCTGCCATTCTGGTTTGATAACTCAGGGTCCCTACTGGAGCTTGCTTACCCACCTAACTCTTCCTGATATATTGGGTTGGCCAAAAAGCCCATGTGGTTTTATCCATAAAATAAAGGACAGTTTTAATTTTCACCAATAACTTTATTGATTTGGATATTTTCAGTATATCAGCTATCTCCTTTATGGTAGAATATTGATTGGTCTCAATTAATTTCTCAATTTGATTGTTATCAACTTCAACTGGTCTACCCGACTGTGGAGCATAGTCCAGCAAGAAATCTCCAGCACAAAACTTTTCACACCACTTTTGACACATCCCATTAGTCACAGCACCTTCTCTATACACTGCAAAAACCATTTTTTTTTTCATTTCAGTTGTGTTTTTACCTTTCTTGGAATAATAAAGCATAATATGCTGAAAATGATGTGTATTTTCTTCCTTCTTCAATATTAAAATGGCTACACAAAAAGTCACCAATTTTGATAAGTTTTTTCTTTAGTGCATGCTGTTATGACAGCTATCACAATACAATGTAACAAAATTTTTCCAAAAGAAGTTAAAGACAGCTAACTAAGTGCTATTAGAGCCATCTTATGGAAAAAAAAAAACAGAAGAACTTTTTGGCCAACTGGATACTTGGGACTGGACCTAAACTTAGTTTACATACATGCCTTTGGAAATGTTATGTCTGAGCTACAATTTGTGTTGAGGGGAGGCTTCTTAGAAATAAATTGACACTTTCAACAATCCTATAAGCTCAAGGTTTTCATCATTTGATGTGAAGTACTGCCTTTCATCTGAGATTGTGTTGCTCATGCATTTTTAGTGATAAAATATCTTTTAAACATAATTTTAGAAAGGAATAAGAGTAATAATAGATGAGATTTCTCTTTATAATCTTATAATTTAAAGCTGACAATTTGTCTATTTCCCAATTATTAATATTTTTTGTTTTTTGAAAGTAGGTACTCAGTCTGTTATTTTTAATAGAAAATATTTTACATATCTGAGAATGATCTGCTACGAAATGTCCTATTAACAGCTTATGTCCTACTTGGTTTCTTGGGGAATGTGGGAGAATAAAAACCATGCATATAGGATTAGTGTTGCCAAGTAAAAGAGTAACCAAAACTTTTTCAGTATACAATTTATATTATTATTATTGTTTTAGATTTTATTTATTTATTTTTAGAAAGAGAGGGAGAGAGGGAGAGAAACATCCATGTGTGAGAGAGAAACAGCCATTGGTTGCTGATGGCAGACCTCCAACTAAGGACCTGGCCCCCATTGGTTGCTGATGGCACACTCCCATTTAGGGACCTGGCAGGCAACTCACACATGTGCCGTGCCTGGGAATTGAAGGGCACTCAATCCACTGAGCCACATCAGCCAAGACCAGTTTTCTTACCTACTTGTTAATACAGGTCATATTTGGTTGACAAGCTTCTGTTGTCAAATAAGAACTTCCTTAGCTAATCCAAATTCTAATTGCATCATTTACAGACTGAAAGACTTAGGTAAGTTATTTAATTTCACTGGGCCTCAAATTCTTCATGTGAAATAGAAATAATGATTGGATCTACCTTACAGATGTGCTTTGAAAACTAAATGTGTTAATGTTCTAAAGCCCTTGGAAAAATCCCTTGTGTATAGTAAGTGCTATATAAATATTTGTATATTCATTACTAGATCATAGCCTAGCAATATTAACTCTTTCAGCAATTTCAGTTTATGGAACTCTACTCAACATTTTTTTTGGTGGGGGGGGGTCTTGTTAATCTGATTTCATCATATCTCTTAAAAGAAACACATTAGATATTTTATTAAAATGTCTAAAATTTTAAAAAGTTAATATTCATTTTTATTACAGAAGACCGTGAAAAATATTCTGAAATCATCAAGAAGCCCAATGCAATTGAAATGTTATTTACACTCTATCCTCCTCAAGGTGCCCACGTGCAGACTAATGTGCAACTTAGGTCAACTTGGCTGAGGCCCATAGTAAATGGGGAAGAAGGATACAAATATATAGGTAAGATTCTGAACCTGTTATTTCCTTTTATAGTTAAGAAGCAATGAGTCTACGTTATACAACTCTAATTCATCAATCAGATAAAGCGAGGTGATATGTAGGCCCTATAGAATATTCTCTTTAGTTCTTAAGTATTATGCCTGCATTTTAAAAAGTGGCTCTTTTATACTTTGGTGCCTCCATTAGAATAGTGGAACCACACTGAGTTCATCTGTTCACCTTAGGATGGACATTTTGGTTGCTTTATTATTTTTTGATAGTGATTCTATAAGAAAAGCTGCTATGGACATTCATATACAGGACTGTGTATAGATATATGGTTGCTTTTCTCTTGACTAAAGTGTTTTCCAAACTGGTTATACCATTTCATATTTCTCATTGGCAGAAACATGAGAGTTGAATCCGGTCCATAACTCTATCAATACTTGGTAGGATCAGCCTTTCTAATTTCAGTCATTGTGATAGCTAAGTATTAGTGTTCTGTTGTGATTTTAATTTGGCTTTCTCTAGTTGATATAAAGCATCTTTCCATGTACTTGCCATTTGTGTATCTTCTTTAGTGAAGTGACTGTTCAAATATTTTGCCTATTTTTATTATTAAGTGTTGAGAGTGTTTTAATCATAATTGCCAAAAGCTACAAAGAGCACAAATATTCTTCACGTAGTGAATGGATAGTGAAAATTTGTTACATCTGTACAATGACACACTACTCAGCTATTGATACAACAACACAATGAATTTTAAGTACATTGTGTTAAATGGAAGAAGCCTAAATCAAAAGCTACATATTGATTCCATTTATGTGGCACTTTGGAACAAAGCAAAACTGTAAAGACAGAGATCAGCCCTGTGATTACCATGGCTTAAGGCTGGTGGGATGGTTGGCTGTAAAGAGGCAGCGTGAGAGAGTTCTTAGGTAAGGGGGCCTGTTCCATGTCCCAACTATGGTGGTGTTCCCTGACTCCAAAAACTAACAAAAACAAACCATGTCCTGAAAAGAGTGAACGTTACTGTAAATAAAATAAAAACACAAAATAAAAAGAGAAACAAATTTATACGAATGGCAAACAAGACCAAAAAAGACACATCGTGTTACTAGTCCTTAGGGAAATGTAAATTCAACTGCAATGGGATACCATCACACACCTACTGTAGTGGTTGAAATTAAAAAGACAGCAACACGCCAAGTGTTGGCAGCGATGTGCAGCAACTGGAACACTAATATTTGTCTTGCAAATGCAAAATGGTAAAAAAAAAAAAACCACTTTGCAAAAGAGTTTGACATTTTCTTAAGAAGGTAAACATACACCTATTATATGACCCAGCTATAGCTTTCCTAGAAATTTGCCTAAGAGAATAGAAAATCTGTGTCCATATGAAGACTTGCACATGAGCATTTGTTGGTACTTTGTGGTAAATGACCCAGGCTAGAAACAACTCCAACACCAGCCTACAGAAGAAAGGGTAAACAAATTGTGATATATCCACAAAGAACACTACTCAGAATATAAAAGAAATGTTTACCAAAAACCATTGACAGTATTGATACATAGACAACATGGCTGAATCACAAATTGATTATGCTGAGTGAAAGATGCCAGCCTTAAAAAAAAGAGTGCAAATGTATGATTCCATTTACGTAAAAGTCTAGAAAATGTAAACAAACTAAACCGTCTGGCAGATGCATATCTGAGGTTATCTAGGAATGGGGGCGTGGTGGGGAGTAGAAGTGAGCTATGATGGATTACAAAATGTGGGCTCAACAAAGATACTTATTACCTTGATGTGGTGATGGTTTCATGGATGTGCACATATGTACAAACTCATTAGATTATCCATTTTAAATATGTGCAGTTTTTCATTTATACTTTAATATAATAGAGCTGTAAAAATAAAATTGAAACTATAAAAATCCAAGATATTAAAATCTGTATTTTGGTAATATTTTTTGCAAGATGATTTCTCTTTAAGTTTTAAAACTAGTATTTTAGAGTTTATCTACAGTCATATATTTAATGCAATCTTATTGGGCCGGTGAATATGAAAGTCTATTTAAGTGCTCAGTTCTGATAGATAGCCTAGAGGAAGAAGAGGAGGGAAAGAAAGAAAGAGAATTATGAAAAAAAAGTTTAACTTTTTAGGTTCTGTAAAATGAATCAAGACTCTGGTTGTGATTTATTTTCTCTTTGCAGTTTTCTACCTGAAAATGACCAGAAAAGGGCACAAACATTTTTTTAAAAGTTGTGTTCATTTTTTAGAATGCATTTGTGAATATTTGGCTCAAATAAAATAAATAGAAAGAATATGTATACTATGGCATTATGTTGTAAGTTGAGGACTCCAACTTCTGAGGTTTTAGGCTTATCTTTTCCTTTTTTAGCAAGTGACCAAGGCTTTGCATCTTTCTGAATTACAGTTATTAAATTGATTGACAAGAGAGTTTGCAGCATTTGTCTTGAAAAAGAACAGTCTATTACAGAAAGTGCTTTTTGAAACTTAGTAACTCCTTGACTGTAAACATTTTAGGGAAGGTAGCTCTGGGAATTTATTATGTGTTTCAACACTAATGTTCCACAATGTAGGCACTCCTGTTTATTGATTTCCCTCTGTAGATTTAGAGACGTATCACCAGCAAGAACTGAGGACTAGTTAATACAGTTACTGAATGCTCTATAAATGGCATGGGTTGCTAACAAATTATATAGTTTTAGGACCAGGCATACTCTAAAAATATTCAGTATATCCATACTTTTATATTTCATACTTGCTAACCAAGTGGCTCGAATATAACTATAATGCTGCTTAAGTCATAATTTCAAATTGCTTAATATGCACAAAGTTTTTCTTCTGAATCATAATTTTATAATATTAAAATCAACTATATAAAAAAGTCTTCAAATATTTTTCCCCTGAGGCATAGGTCTTGCCAAAGCTATTTTTGGAAAGGCTATTTTGGAAACCCAGTCTTTTAACATGTCTTCGGTTAGCCTTCCTTATGAGTTGTCCTTCCTTGAACTTTCGGGCTTTCTGGCCTGTCCCAAGTACACTGACATTGTTTTTCTCCTTCATCAAGTTTTTGTGACTTTGGTGGGTTTTTAACCTGGAAGCTGTAGACTAGATGAAGGAACTCCTGGAATTCTAATGGGAATACCCGGAAAGGGGTAGAGCCAGCCATGATCTTTTAATGAAATCATCTAGGGAATACAAATGAATGATTAAATTACTTTCTCAAACTAATGGTCCATTCTTAACTGAAACCATATTATTGTATTAATGTGAGGTTTCTAATTTGTTCAGATCCTGAGTAATGAGTAGAGACTTCTAATTTTCAAGTACTTCTTTTTCATATGTCTTTTCTAGCCCTTAATATAGTAAATTTTACTTACCTCGATAATATAGGGTTATCTAAGTTATGTAATTAATACTGGAAGCTGGTTCCCTGGTCTAATCACTGTTTTGTTACCCATTATAAAAGTACAAGGTGTCTTTTTGTGCCATTCACTTCATTCCACTGCCTTCAGGCAAGATCTGATGGACATCAGCCAAGTGATAATCCCTTCTTTAAGGACTGGCAACTGCACAATCGTCCTTGAGAGTCAAAACTGACATTTGATGGTCTCCTCTCTTAGAATTTTCTACTTTGTGATGTAAGACTTTCTTTTCTTGAACACACTTCGTTGCACTTGTAACTTTCTCACTATCCATGAAATAAAGGCTATGCATAGATTAATACGAATCTTTCTTTTCTCTATAATTGGCCATTTAATATATTATTCCTCAGAAGCCCTCTTTGTAATCCTTGATGTCTTTGGAATGTCTCTCTAAGTATTTTGCAAATTTTCTCACTTCTTTTAAGTGATGAAACTTATAATAAGATATGATCATCAAAATGTCTGATTTATTGTGGATATAATTCTAGCTGCTACATGTTCTACTTATATTTTTCACTTTAAAAAACTAAAAAAATACATCTCAGCAGTTACTTAGATTTCTATTCATCATTTTATCTTCTTTTTTGCCATATTTTGTTGTAACTATTTGATATATGTGCAATTTATTTTGCCTTCTTAAATTTTTTTATGCTGACTTGCCCTGATTTTCCTTAGAATATAGATATTTACTACTCTTGTCAAAACTAAGTTGTTTTGAACCTATTCTTTGAGGATTATCCTAATTTGAAAGAAGCTCCATATATTTATTTTTATTTTATATTTATTTATGGTCTATTATAATTTGGATAAGTTGAAATGTACTATGCCTTGCTCTGCCTATAAAGTATCTGACTGCTTGAGGAGAATAATGTAGTCACCGAATTCAAATGGGCTTGAAAAATTGTTTGGGTTTACACCTATTGATCTCCTCCCCCCCTCCCCCCAACTAGAAACTGGCAGAAGCCTCCACTTTTATGTTCTTTAATGTCTCTCCTATTTTCTTTGTTAAGGGTAAATGATGTGAATGTGTTTTTATAAACCTAATTGCTGGTGGGAAAATGTCACTTTATTTTTAGATGGTTCAGTTGTTTAAAACTTTAGATATTCAGTATATTCACAGGAATCACTCATCAGAAAGATAGGACTGAACGATATAGTGTGCCTGGTTAAAGTTTTTCAACTATGGTCAAGTTATTAAAAATTCTAATGAATTAGGCCTTCCTCATTTAGTGAAGTGAATGTGTTCTATGCAGAGTTCATGTTTTCTTGGACTTCCATGATAAAATCAGAGGGAGTCTCCCATTCCACCAACCCCCGGTTTCACTAAACGGGTTAGAAGCTTAAGGAAAAGGATGGAGCATCAGATCTATAAGTTATAGGAAATTTGAGTTGCACATTTACAACAATCTACCACTCGATATTTTACCTCTCAACTTTGTAAAATGAAACCTATAAGAGTGTTTTATTATTTTACTTCTGCCTCTATTTATTCTATAAGCATGGAGTGTCTACTACAAGCTTGTCAGAAAGATTGAGAAATAACTAAAGCTTAATCCCTGCCTTAGAAGTGTTCATATTCTATCAGATCCAAAGCACTGGGAGAGTTTTGGCTCAATCAGTTCGAGTGAGCACTGCTATTGGTCTATGGGTCATATGAGAATGCTACCAAATGGGAATCTGCAAAAAAAAATCCTAGAAGAATATCTCTAAATGACAAGGGATGACGGCAATATCTGAAATTAAAAACTGAAAGCTGATTTTAGGCAGAGTTATGCTGGTTAAACAGTCTTTTTTAGCAAATTAAACCGTTGGTATTATATGGGGCTGTTGGGAAGAGTCATAGCCAGCCTACAATATGACTCCAGTGATCTGTGCATCTTGGTATTCATGCTTTGGTTGAAGTCATACACATTGCATCAGGGTTGGTCTTTGTTACCAGCAGAGTACAGTAGTAGTAATGGTGTTACTTCTGAGGGTAGGCATAAAAGAGTCCGTGGCTCCTGCCTTGCTTTCTCTTGGATAAGCTACTCAAAAAACTAGCTGCCATGTCATGAAGATATCTGGGCAGCCTTGCTGAGAGGTCTGTGTGCTGAGGAAGGCAGGGCACTTGCCCACACTCAGTGAGGAACTGAGGTCCACGTGAGTAATGGAACATGGAAGTGGAGCCTCCAGCCCCGTCAGTCCTTCAGGTGCCTACTGCTCCCATGATGGCTTGACTGCAGCTCCATGAGAGACCCTAGCCTGAGCCACCAGAAAATATAGTCCAGATACCTAAATCCCAGAAACTGCATGAGACAATTGTTTGTTTAGGCTTCTGGTTTGGGGGTGGGAGGTGGTCATTGGTTACGCAGCATGCAAGTCAGGGATTAGTGGCTTTTAGCAGTGAGAGGGAAATGACCCAGGATTCAGAGTGTAGCTCTTCAGGAAGGACTGAGTTGCTGATTGACCTGCTTTTGAAAATGTGTTACTAGAGTAAGGTTTGGTTCATTGCTTAACTTTCAAAAGTAGGATCTCTCACTGATTGGTTGGCTTTCAGAATTGTGTTTACGGAGATGATGTGTCACTGTTTGACAAAACAGCTTTAATACTTATTCTAGGGATTTTTTTTTTTTTGTCACCATGGCTATAGAATTATAATGGAGTGGTTAAAGAGGATTAAAAACAATTTCTAGTATTAACTTGTTACCATAGCTGCAGAACTGCTAGACTTTTCTCAAGAATGTGGGGGTAATGTTATTCTCAATAAATAGTCACAGAAAAAAATAGGGATTGCATGATAATTGATATAATAAAAGCAATTAAATATAATTGTGATATTAGGAAAAGAGAATGATTACACTGGCAGTATCAGAGATGATTTTGTAAAGATAATGATCTATGAATACGTTCTTACAGAGTAGGCAATAGTCACTAAGCAGAGAATAGAAGACAGTGTAGTAGGCAAAGGGAAGAGCATAAGAGTTTCCAGATGTGGGAAGTAATTTTGTTTTAAGACATTTAAAAAAAATTCTCTGCACAACCTAGAATGGTTTTTATTAACAGATAATTGACAGATAACATATTATTTTCGAGTATACAACACAATGATTTGCTATTTGCATATATTGCCAAATGATCACCACAGTAAGTTTAGTTAATGTTCATCACTATATGTAGTTGCAAAATTTTTTTCTTGTGATGTGAATTGTTAAGATCTACTCTCCTAGCAACTTTCAAATATACTATATTTACCATGCTATACATTACATCCCCATGTGTTATTTTATAAGCGAAGTTCATACGTTTTGACCACTTTCACCCATTTCACCTATCTCTCATCCCCTGCCTCTGGCAATCGCTAATTTGTTCTCTGTATCTACGAGGTAAGCTTTTTGTTTTGTATGGTTTGTGGCTTTTTTTTTTTTTTAAGTGTCCACCTATAAGTGAGATCTTATGGTACTTGTCTTTCTCTGTCTGACTTACTTCACTCAGCATAATGCCCTCAAGGTCCACCCATATTGTCACAATGGCAATATTTTCTTCTTTTTTACGGCTAATATTCTATTGTATATATGCCATAGCATCTTTTCCGATATCACTGATGAACACTTAGGTTGCTTCCGTGCCTCTTGTACATAACACTGCAATGAGTATGGGGGTGCATCTATATTTTTGAGTTAGTGTTCGCATTTTCTTTGGATAAATACCCAGAAGTGGAATTGCTAGATTGTATGGTAGTTCTATTTTTCAGTTCTCGAGGAACCTCCGGACTGTTTTCCAGTCGTAACTGCACCAATTTACATTTCCACCTACTAATGTGCATAAGGATTCACTTTTTTACTGTCCTCTGCAACACTTGTTCTTTCTTTCTTTCTTTTTTTTTTCTGATAATAGCCACTTTGATAGCTATGAGGTGATATTGTGATTTTGATTTGAATTCCCTGGTGATTAGTGATTTTTTGCACTTCATCTACCTGTAGGCCATCTGTATGTCTTCTTTAGAAAAATCTCTATTTATACCATCTGCCCATTTTTAAATTGGATTGTTTAATATTTTGTTATTGAGTTGTATCATTCTTTTATTTTAGGTTCTGCCTATAACCATTTATTTAATTTATTTATTTATGATATTAACTCTTATCAGATACATGATTTCCAACTATTCTCTCCTATTCAGTAGGTTTCCTTTTCATTTTGTTGGTGGTTACCTTTGCTGTGCAGAAACGATTAGTTCGATGTAGTCCCATTTGTTTATTTTTGCTTTTGTCACTGTTGCTTTTGGTGTCAAACCTGAAAAATCATTACCAAAACCTATGGCAAAGAGCTCACTGCCTGTATTTTCATCTAGAAGTTTTACTGTTTCAGGTCTTGCATTCAAGTTTTTGATACATTTTGAGTTAATATTTGTGTACTGTGTAAGGGAGTGGACCAGTTTCATTCTTTCGCATGTGTCTCCCCAGGGTTCCCAACACTGTTCATTGAGGAGACTGTCTTTCCCCACTGCATATTCTTAGCTCCTTTGTTAGAAATTAATTGACCATTTATTCATGGATTTGTCTCTGGTTTCTCTGTGCTGGTCCATTGATCTATGTGTCTGTTTTTATGCCAAATATCATAAATTTTGATTACTATAGCTTTGTAATATAGTTTGAAATCAAGATGTGTGGTGCCTTCAGCTTTGCTTTTTCTCAAGATTGCTTTGGCTCTTTGGGGTCCTTTGTGGGGTACTCCTTATAAGAGAATTGTTTTATAAAGCATGATAAATTGGTGACAGAGTATACAGTGGCAAGAATAATAAAATAATATTTTGGAAATTTACACCCTTACTCTTCTCAAATTTTGTTAATATAATTTATGACAATATTATAAATACACACACATTTATATATAATATATATACATAAAATCATATAAAATGAGTTATCCTGATCACTCATTTTATGTATAAATATATAATTTCTAATTTTATAAAAATTGTTTATATATAGTTTTATATATTATATAGCAGTTCTTGGTACCTACTATTATTCTTATGATGGTAAATTACATAGTTAATATAAAGTTAACATATTCTTGTAAAACTAAATGCTATACATTTTAAGCAATTTTCTCATTTCATGTTTGTAACCTACATGATACATGCTATTAAACTCATTTTACAAAGGAATTATTATGTCTGAAAAAGACTGAATAACATGCCTGAGGTCACCCAGCTACTGAGGTGGTGCTACCAGGATTTCAGTTCAGTTATTCTGAACCTAGAACAAGTACTTATCATCATATTCCATACTGTAATAAAATGGTAATTTATTTTGAATTATCAAGAAAATATTAAATTAGGATAATTTTTTCAGAATTCAGTGAAGTGTGTATAATAATGTATATTAAAGAAATAATACTTATAGATTTACATATGATAGTGATTATAGTATTGTAATTCCTGCAAATCTTGAAACATTGTAAATTCCCTGCAATAGGAGAATGGTTGATTAATTATGATTCATGAATAATAAGGAATTCTATATGACCATAAAAAGTATATTTTTGAGTATTATAGAGAAATATGAGGAATATATTTTCAATGAAAAAAGGTTACAGAATAGCATGACGTGTATACTATATTCACATAGTTGCATAAAATGAATGTAAAATACAAATTTTGGCCTCTACATTGTGTGAATCCGTTGAATTTCTTTAACTATTTTAGCATGGCTGATTTTTCCAATTTTCTACACATTCTATACATTTTACTGCATATTTTCTACACATTCTACACATTTTACTGCATATTTATTACATATAATAAAAAGATAAGGGACTTGATCATTATAAGTTTGAAATTACATATGTATGCCATATTCTTTAATTTCAAAATTGAGAAGTTTTGTTTAACTTTAAATTTTTCTTTATAAAAGTTTACCTTTGTATTATTTCCTTTAATTTTGCCGTTAAACTATATCGAAGTACAGCTTTTCAAAAGAAATGAATGAAGCTATTTTATAATTTTACTTTTCAAAACTATCTAAAGTGGTTTTACATTTAAAATTACATTTAAGACATCCAAAAATATAATATTTATTTTTAGTATTTCTTGATTTGATAGTTTTATAAGCTTTTGAGATCACATTCTATTTAATAATCCTCATTCACACACTGAAATTGTTAGCACATAGTAGGCATTATGCATTAACTATTTGTTACATGAATGAATATAGGAAGCATTACTATAGCAGTTAAGCCATCTTTTTCATGTTAAAAATAAATACTTTTTTGTCTTTAATATATCAAAGTTACTTTTGTTTATTCTCTCTGCATTCCTTCAAAGATTACTGTAATATGTTATGGTCATACTGTAGTATGGTATAGTTCTTTGATACTTAGGGTTTTCAATTTAATAAATAAAATATAATTTAGCCATAAATGAAGGGAAAAATCCAAGATGAGATAAGAGCATTTTTCAGTCACTCTACATATCTTTAATATTGGGTGTCTGTGTTCAGTGATGGACAAGGAGGATTCAAAAGTAAGTAAAAGAGCTTCCCTCTCTTGTGTTTATGATTTAAGCTAGGGAAATGATACGTATGCATAATTAACTGCCACAGAATACAAAGTGATGAGTGATGTGAAACTAGTGCACAGTGGATTCTCAGTTGCTCTGCTAAGCAGCCTTGAGAGGGAAGGTGCAGAGAGGGCTTTGGGAGAGAGGGGCCGAGCCCTGGTTGGAGCAGACTCCCCATGTCTTCACGGGGCTGTGGGGCTGCTTCTAAATTACTTCATGCTCCCAGGAAAGGAGCCCCCTCAGCTAAAACATTCACAGTATGCATAACTAGCCTTTCTAATGAGATATATAAACATAATGACTTGTTTACTAAGTAGTAAACACTATTTCATTATATAGTAATCATCTGCAATATCCTGCACATTGATATTTTTGTAAAAACTCAATGTAAAAATGGATTATAGAAAATCTGTACAATAGTAAGAAAAGAAAATGCTACTGAGAGTTACTTTCTTTAATGTAATCAGTTATTTTGGCATATTTTCTTCTAGTTTTGTAAAACTGCTCGTGACTAGAATATCTAAGTCCTGGAAGCAACATTACAGGTCATTTTGCTCAACTCCCTTTTTGTTCTTATGGGGAGCCTGTTAGAATTTATTAGAAAGTGATCATTTGAAATGAAGGTCAGAGGGCACAGAGGCTACGCTTAGTTTGTTCAGGATCACAGCCTTAATTATAAATGTGGTGATGATTCAAGTTCAGAGTCTTATCAGGATCATCCTCCCCTACTCCCCCTCCCCGCCCAGCCAAACCGCCACTCCCCACCCCGTGCCCCCCCACACACATACAAACTATCCTTTTTATTTTATGAAACATAATTTTTCTGGACAAAGTAAGCACTATTATACCTATCTTTGTACTAGTCTTTATTTTCCTTTTGTTTTCCTAAAACTTTAAAAGTGACTTCTAGTACTGTCCTTTAAATATTTCCTGAAGCAAAACTTGAAAGAAATGCGACTTCCTCCCCTCTAGGTCTGCCCCGCGGGGTGGAGGCAAGGTGGAGGCTTAGGGCTCCGATGGCCTGGTCCCCAGAATCCCTCATTGCCTGTGGATGTGGTGAATCCCAACCTCTTTGGCCAGCTCTGACTGCACGTGTTGGCCCCTCCCTCAAATCTTGCCTTGCAGGACTATTTTAAGTCCAATCCCTTTTCTTTTCCAACTACACATATTAAATCATAGGAAATCATACTTCATTGTAAAACCTTGTATAAAACAAAACCTGATCCTTATTAGATGTACATTTTGTTTAAGCTGAAAATCATTTAATGTCCCTAAAGGAGAATGGTGACTTTTCCCTTCAAGATTGAAGTATAATATTTTCACAATACTTCAGAATCTTTATAATTGTCCTCTGTATTATTTGACTGGCATTAAATTAGAACATTTGATAATTGTAGGGAGCTGATAAGACACTCTATTGAAGGTATGTTATTATGTTAATCTCAGTTCAAATATAGTTTGCCCAAATTCTGTTTTGATTATGTAATATTAGAATAAATTAACCTGTTAAATAAGCTCACCCAGGAGGGCATAGAACATTTTAAACTCCATTAAAATTAACATTAGTTTACGCAAGTATGTAAATCATGTACTACTGAAACTAGAGTTGTCTTTTCTCCTTAAAGCTTTTAAAATTTGGAATATAGATAATTTCATAATAAATATATTAAATTTGGGACATAATTTCATATAAGTATAGGTATTTTAGACTTTAAATCAACTAATGGATAGGATTGTTTAGCTTTTAACTGTATATTATAAAAAAATAGTAGATAATGACAAACAAATTGTAAAGCCTCCCAGGTCTCATTTGGTATGCCAACACCGGGATACCAGCGATGTTTAATAAATACATTGAGAGCTGCTTGTATGAAACAGTTACAATTTTATTTAAAATACCGATCTCTGTGGCATGTTGTAAGTAACAGAGGTTCTCCGGCAATTTTAACCGTACTTCCTTAATTCACACATGGCAAAGTCTCAGTGAGCATGACTACTACATGTATGTTTTTACACATGCACATCATAGTTCTGTACTGTCTGTTTTAGGGGCACATGGCCAGCTTTTTTTTTTTCAGAGTAAATTTGACAGATTTCTGTGCAAAAATCAATGACCCCATCTCACCTTATTTAAAGGAATGTTTCAAAACTTAATGTATTTATCTATTTATTCATTCAGTCAATATTACATAGCAGGTATTATGTACCAGGAACCTGTAGCAATGTAAAGACAAACAGGCAAAAGAAGCACAGAGCAGGCTGAACATTGTGTAGATGTCTATCCAGCCAATATGTAGGTGTACTAAAAAATATGCAAAACTTATATGTTATGGCAATATAAATTATTTGTGCTTTTCATGATTATATGTATTAACTTCCATCTGGCAGTCTGTCTAATGAATACCTCTTAGAGATTTTAGAATAAAATTTAAAGGCAGAAGAGAGAAAAGTATGGAAGAGTTAGGGGTTGGGAGAGGAATTTTATAGTAGATGCTGGTGCCTAATTATCCATATTTTCAAAATCATCACAAAATATTGTCATAGGAATGGTCAGAAGTCAAGAGAACTATTGTTATCTTTTAAAAATTGCTTTTTATAATGTACAGCCTATGTATGTTAGTGGTAAAACAGTTATTTTGCACTCGAGAATACACCTGAGTGTGTGCTTCAATATATATTCACTGTTTAAGAATTACCTGGTATTTGTCATTTCTGTTCCTGGCTTTAAGCTTGAGGTTAATTGGAATTCTTTAGACTCAAAGCAAATCAACATCTGTTTAGCGAACTAGAGCTGTACTCCAGATACTATATTATTAGGAAACAAAGATAAAAATAATTATACTTCACATATATTGAATGCTTCCTAATGCAAAGAATGGTGCAAAATGGTTTACCTAAATTTATTTAAGTAATCTTATTTAATTCTCGTAGAAACCAAATTGGCCACTTACCATAATAACAGTGAATCATAGAAAGCTAATGTACATAAAAATGCATAGCTAGAAAGTGGTGGAGTTGTGACATGAAACCAGGTCAGCCCATGGTTTCAAAATATTTAAAGTAATGCAAGATATTAAACATATAACCTGTAAAAAAACAGTAGATCAGAATAAAAGATTCAAACAGTAGTTCAAAAGCAGGTCAACACTTATACACAATTATTTGTATACTAATGCTTGTATATTGCATATAGATACAGTATTTTATTGGCAATTTAGGTGGTAGAAATGAATAAAATATGTTTTCGGGGACGCCATTAGTTCTTATGGGCCAACAGCAGCATTACATTTTATTGATTTTTTTCAAGAAGAATGCAACATTTGCTCATTCCAAAAACTATTTAAAATTAGAAAAGATAAAGAAGAAAATGTATTCATTTACTTAATCAATATTTGAGTCCTCACGATCACCTAAAAAATATGCCGCTAAGATATAACTACCATTAACTTTATTGCAGTATTTTCTTGTTTTGCTTTTGAATATAATTGTAACAGTAGGGTATCTAAAATTATACATACACACATGATTTTAAAGTCAGTTTTTCTGTTTATAAAAATAATGCATGTCATTGTGGACAACTTAGAAAATGCAAATAAGTAAATAAAATAAAATAAAATAAAATACTTGGAATATCCATCTCCTAGAAATTATCTGTTAACTTTTGTGTATATTTTAATAATTATATAATGAATTATAAGATATTTTACTAACTATATATGCTAATAAAGCAGAGCACATCTGTATATATTGATATTTAGCAAAATAGTCCAGGAACAGTTACATGTCTGATTAGAAGATGATAATTTAAGAAACAATGGAAAGATGCTATTAGCTACAGGCCAGTTTAGTAATCTTTCTTGATTGAACAACTGTGATTTGGGTCAGTCAACATGAATCTAACAGATGCAGAAAAGTATCAGTCACAATTCTCTATAAAGAAAATAACCAATTTGTTTCTCTATGCTCTTCTGCTTATGTTCAAGGAAAAAAGTATAGCAAAACTCCCAGCAGAGTATCCAAATGTGTGAATAGTTTAGCCATTTAATGAAGTTCTGGAAGATAACAGAACCCCTCATTGCTTTTGGTAGACTTGAATGTATATTGGTAATAACCCTCATCCACCCCACAAACCCAAAATACTAGTGATACACTTCCACAATCCTCAAATTTCTATTCCTGCAAACTTCAATGTGCTTCCATTAAAAAAAAAGTAAGAAGGACATAGGCAACGCCTTTTTAGCGTTTGGCATCTGCACGTACACCCAGGAGCTTGGAACGGTCTCACCTAAAGGGCGAATCACCAGGGAGGAGACAGTAATGTGCCTCTCTCTCCTGCAGAGCAGAGAGGGGATGACTCACTTGTACAACTTGAGACTCTGAGTCTTTTATGTACCAATCTGCAACACATCCATCAAGACTGTTCACTATGATGTATAATGAATTATGCTTCCAATTTAGTTCCATTAGAGGATTTCTGGATTAAATTTCAGTGGACTTAAGGTGACAGAGTGAATCAGCACCCAGAAATATCTTCAGGTAGGACCAGTTCCAGTGGAACCAAAGTTTCCCAGAGCAGCTAGGCTGCAGAGTGTTCCTTCCCACTGGAATGTAAGCTGCAGTGCCGTTCTGATGTGACAGGAGGAGATAAAGACCCACGTGCAAGGAGAGGAACACTGAGGCCTGCGGGTTTTGAGGGAATCTATCCTCCCAGGTTTAGGGAGAGTCATAAAAGATCTCAGCAGTCATCAACCTGGCAAGAAATTCTATCTAAACTTTGTGTTAAGCTTGCAGGAAATGCAATTTTAACTCCTTAGCAATTAATGAGTAGTTACATTTATACAGTCCTAAAATTATTTTAGCCCTTTGAAGGCAACTGTGAGGCTGATGTGGCCCCCGGTGAAAATGAGTTTGACACCCCTGAAGGATGTGTCACAAGAAATACATTTGCTAATACAGAGAAAGCAGCAAAAGCTGAGGGCAAAGACTAGGTTGTATACATGTTCTGACAACATGTAACTCAACAGGACCTTTGAGTTGGGGATTCAAACTGAATAAGGAAAAAGCTGTTGTACACAACTCTTCCATTCTTGAGTTTTGATTACTCTTTCCATCTGCTAAGTCTGTCTAAAATAATTCAAAAATTATTGGCATTCTCACATGCTTGTAAAAAGGTTTCTGTTCCCTTCATAATACTAGAAAGTATATGCGATTCTTAGGTTGAAATCTTTTCCCTCAAAAGCCTATAGTAATTCCTAAATTATCATATAATAGAGTGGTGCAAAAGTAGGTTTGAAGTTGTTTGTGTGGAAAATAATACAATAATTAATAAATAATAATCCAAGAATAAACTTTGTGTTTCATGTAGTCACAATTGTAAACCTACTTTTGCCCCACCCTGCATTTAGACAACTTTTTATTTCAGAAATTGTCAACATACGCAAAAATAGAAGAGCTTAATGAACCTCCTTTCCCAGCTTCATAATTATCAGCATTTTTTTTGTGTTTCGAACATTCCTTGCTCTCTCTCCACTTCCTCCATTCTTATTCAAGTCACATTGTTTCTGGCCTGTACCATTTGAAGTCTCTTAATAATCTTCTCTTGCTACCTAACAGTCTATTTTCCACCGAGTCAAAATGGTCTATAACTATGTAAATCAGATCATGCTGTTGCTTTACTAAAATCTCCATGCCTTCTCATTAAATTTAAAAATTCAGGATATTTGTCATGGTCTAACAGACTTTTCTGATCTGTGGTTGGCCTGCCTCGCTCATCTCTATCACACCATTCACCCCATGCTCACTGGCCTCCTTTCTTTTATTCAGCTCCATCAAGATTATATCACCCTAAGACTTTGCACTATTTCCTCCTCACATAAAGCTCTGCTCCCAGATCTTGGCAAGCCTGTTTTTTCTTGATATCTAGGTCTCAGTTCAAATGTTACTTTTTTTAGAAGTCTTCCTAACTGCCCCCACAAAAAATGCCCTACCCCATTCCCTGTAGTCGCTCTCCAAGTGCAGCAAGCTGTTTATCATCATGGCTACTACCACCATCTAAAATTATATCTCTGTTTATGACCCAAGTCTTACTTCAAGAACTGCAGCTCCATGGCAGCTGGAATCAAGCCCATATGTTCACAGCTGGATCCCCCACTGCTACCTGAGTGGTCCTCAACCCAGGATACACATTAGCATCACCTGGGCGGCACTGAGCACAGTCTGTCTGGGGCCCAGGCACTGTTCACTTTTTTTCAGACCTCCCAAGGGATTCTAACACATTCTAGGGGATAGGAAACATAGCCTTATGGAAATGCCTGGCACATAGAAGATACTCAGCAACTCAGTAAACTCTGAATTTCAACAAATATGGGAGGACTCGGCTCCTATTTCATAATGGCATGTGCCCAATTTTCTAAAAATTTTATTTTGAATACAGCAGTAGATAATTTATCAGGAATATGTTATTCCTCTGAATCTTTAGGATCACTTTGGCTCTGCAGTATTTATTTTTAATTTGTTATTGGGAGAGAGGGAGAAAGGAAGGGAGACAGAAGAGAGAGAGAGATTTTGCTGCCTGTTTTTCATGCCTGAACAAGGAAAAATCTGTTTGATGCTAGAGTTAACTACTTGTATATGGGTCGTGCCTACTCAGTCATCTGATTAGGAGGCTTCTAAACTAACTTTACTAGCAGACTTTTGCCCAGTCCACCAATCTTACTGCCCAACTCTCTAACTCATTGAGTATGATGAGTTTGTGAAAAGCTATCCTTGCAGAATTTACTACTAGTTTGCCGATAATCTTGCACATCTAACATTAAGGACTAATGTTAGCATTAGTCCTTATCCTGACCTTTTTTTTCCTGGCATGGTTGCAATATGTCAATAGATATGGGATGCATATTGCTGTTAAGTTGGAAGATTTAGAAAAGCACTTTTGCTTTCTAAAAGAATCAAAAACCACAATGCAAGTAATGGCCATTCGGTGCTCTAGCCAGGACAGGTCTTGTGCTCCTGCTGTGCTCCTTGCCATCAGTTGCAGGAATTATGTGATTCACACATAAACGTGTGTTATGTAAAGCACACTGACCATTGTGATTATTTTAATAATACCGAGGTAAGTAATAGACAGATTGGCAGACAGGGAGATAGATAACTATAGACAGACAGTTTTTCATACTGCAGTATGCAAAACTGAGGTATAAGGAAGTTATGTCTCGCCCAAGATTCCAGTTTATGGTAGACTCCCCTTCATATGGTGGTGTCATCAGTTATAGAAAATGATGAGCAAGGGATGGTGACTGAGCTTTCCCTACAACACAATGAATGCAATGTAATTTTTCTAGCTAACCTCAAAACTTCAAGTGTTCAAAGCTGTTCTCCTCTACATGCATTTTTAAATATGATGAAAATATAGCATGATAGCATTTTAATTGAAGTATCCATTCCTTTTTCTATTATAATTGACATGTTTAGAAGGTATGTAAAATGAATTAATTTTCAACCAGATACAAATACTACTATAAAATATAAGTCCATATTGTAAAATCTAATTTTATTAGATTTGATACAAGTCATTTCTACAGAATCTACAGAGCAGTGTTTTTTTCCCTTGCTTCAATAATTGGATATTTGTAGTTTTGTTTCCTGTGACTTATTGACCTACGAGTCCATTAACATTTTTATGTATTTTCATTAAATTTTATAATTGAAACCTCTGATTATTGTTCTATAAATATGAGGAAACATTCTTAAATGGCACCATTTATGTCAGAGGGAGAAGTCCAAGGTTGGTTAGTATTTTTGGATTGTTATATTTTCATTTGTAAAGATTAATGGCTAATATTAATTATATAATTGAGAAGCATCTGTAAAATATAGGAAATTCAATTGGGGCTTTTGAAAGGGAAGGGGGGAGAGATAACATCAAAGTATTAAATTTGGACATAGGAGCATCATGGACAAATGGAGTGCATTAATGATTATTTATTTCACGACTCTGTGACTCTGTCTCTGCACTTTCATGGGCTCGTACCTCATCTTGACAACACTATGTTTCCCTTACAGTGAGACTGAGTGAATGTACACGAATCAGAGATGAAAGTTCAGACCCAGCATTGCTATATAACACAGCAAAACTATTATAGTGTAATTTGCACCGATACCTCACTGCAATTTGAGGTATCGGTTCTGGGCAAAATCATCTTTTATAAAGAAGATACCATTGTATGGATCGAGTACTTTAGTGCTCTTAGAATTTATTTGGTGCTCCATACCCTTAAGTAGTCAAATGAAATAGGAATGCCCTGAATTCAATCATTAATTGCTCGTCAATCCTCCCTTAGGAAAACATTCATTACAAGATAGGACTTGATAAGGTAGGGCAGGGGTTTTAAATATGAGAAAAATCAAAAGAATTACCTTGTGTGGCATTCATCATCTTCAAAAATGTACATATTTTAAGTCATTGGATTTCAGGCAAGACTTTGCATTCATACTAGAACTAGAAATGCTTTTATAACATGCCTGGAGGAAAATTCTTTGTTATGGCTTCACTGAACACTCATTAATTTTGTAACAGAGAGGGGAGTTGATAGCAATTTTGCACATATCTGCAAATGTATGAAATGTTTAGTCATATTAAGGTATGAAATTCTCACTTGTCAACATTCACTGAAGTTAACAAAACTGCTTAGTTTTTGTAAGGAGAATTTAATGTTTAGTATTCATAGGTCAAAATTCTCTGTTAATGAGGTTGATTTAAAAATGTTAGCATGTGAATAATCTATATTTTTATTTTAAAATAGTTTAAAAATATAGAGAAATAGAGACTAAAATAATGAGCCACTCACTTATTTACTAAAATTTTGTTTAAATACTGCTATTTATTATTTCTATTTCATTTCTTTATCTTTCCTTAACAATGTCTTGGTTTAAAGCAGACAGAAGATTTCCCCGAGGAATTGTGTCTATATGGTTCTGAGTGTCCTTCGCAGGTGGATGGGTACACCCTCAGCATGGTCCTGGCACATCCACTCCCCACTGACAGGGGTGCGATCTTTTTCAGTCTTTGCTCTTTGCTGCAGGCTTAACCCACGTTCCCACCTGCCCTCCTGCACCACGTCTTGAGGCTCCACCTGTTCTCTCTGTCCACAGTTTCTTTTCTCAATTGGTCCTCTTCACTTCTCCCTGAGTTAACCTCTTGAAAAAGCAAAGCTGATTATTTAATTCCCTTGTTTCCAAGTCTCCTTCGAGTTTTCACTGCCTAATGGAGTAGCTTCTAAAGTCGGTGCATAGATCAAGAATGACCCATTGGGGTGGGAGGAGAAATCTCAGGAGCTAGATTTTATTTTTTATGTTGTACTTTTGAAATTAGTACTTTTAATGTGTGTTTTATAACATGCACATAGGTTTCTCTATACTGGGGATTCATGCTAATAGAGATACATAATAGAGATTATAGAGACCACTGGCTTCCAGAATGAATTCAAACTCCTTCATATTCTGTCCCCAGCACTTTCTCTCCGCCCCATCAGCTGCTGTTTTCCTAAATCCTAGGCTCTTGACTATTTTTAACTTTTCCTGGACCTGCTTTAGCTCAGGTTCCTTCTTACAGAAAAGCCCACTTCTCTTGATTGGGAACCACCTTCACGTATATTAACTAAGTTCAATGGCACATGGTATGAAATGTTAAGATTTTTTTCAATTACTTCGTCGTTGAGCTCCTGTCACCCTTTGTTAAGACATTTGGAAAACCCTTGGTACAATACATTATAATTTAGACCTACATATACCTGTCCCCCATGTTCTTCTTTGAGCTACATGAAGCGAGAGCCATTTCTCATTCATTTTTACACCTACAGTACTGCTCACTGTCTGGCACATCAAGGTGTTCAATAAACACTTTTGAATAAGTGAATAGAAATGTGGGCCTGGACTACAGAGGTGCTGCTACTGCTTAAAACCAACACCAAGGTGAATCAAGCTATGGCTTTAAATTTAGTCCATTGACTCAGGAGATGTTCGGCTGCAACGTAAGAGAGGAGGTACCACTTGGGTGGGCCCTAGGTATCCACAGTGGCCCTTCAGTGGTCAAAAAGTAAACATGCATTATAATTTAAATGCTCTGGAGGAGAAAACCTAACATTAACTTTGTTATTTTTAAGTCCTGAGGAATTTCTTAGGCCTGGGGTGACCTGGGCTTGCTTTTTTCTTTCTTTTTCTTTTTGTCATAAAACTAAAAGATGGACTTTTTAGATTATTATGTCTACTATGGCCACCTCCATTGTGTTCTTCTTCTATTCCCCAAGACTAGTTACAGAGTGATGGGGTAAAGAATTTATATGAGCATATGTGTATGTATTTATATGTATGAGCTAAATTTTATATGAATTAAGGTATATATGATATATATATGAAGATACATAAAGTCTGTCTAAAGTTATCTATAAAAGAAGACTGTATAGTTTAATTGAATGTAATAATATAGATAGGGCTTGGGTGGTTGAGACTTTGGGATTTGGAGCAGAGAACAATAGAACAACCAGGGTTCAATCTCACCTCTGTCACTACTGAAATAGATTATGTGTCTTGGGACAATTTATTTACCTTCCTCAGCACCAGTTTTATTATCTCAAAAAAGTTTTTTGAAAAGGGTATTGTGTGGATTGAGTGATGTAAGATATTGAAGGAACATAGTGTGGTGACTAATAAAAAATACCTAATTGTTAGCTACTCTCATTCCTAACTAGTAAACGTAGCTACATTTTTTTTAACTTAATAAAAAGGATCTTAAGTTGAACTAGAAACATACTAATGAAAAGAATCTCAGGAACTGCTTCCTTTTACTTTTTCTTCTCTTTCTCTTAGTAGAATATTTAATTGATATATTTTATTTTTCTGTAAAGTCAAAATATGATTTACTTTTTCAGCCTCTGCTGAAGCTGCCACATAAATTTCCATCCCCAAATACAGGCGAGTTAATAAATACAAACCACCTAAAAGAAGGCTTGGCACATAGTGAGCACTCAAAAAAAATGTTAACCATAATTGACTTTGTTACTGACAGAGTTTTAACCTATTTTCCATGACCGCAATATGTATTAAAATACAAACATATTTTGAACTGTTAAACAATTATTTTCTCTGACAGAACTGTACTGAAGAGAATCTGTATTTTGTTAAAAATACAGGAAAATATTAATTATTTAAAAATGTCATTTGAAAAGCATATTGGAGGGAAAAAATTCTACTAAAGACTCCACTGAAAGTGAAATATTGAGAATACATAAATTTTATCAATTTAATTGACTATTGCAATAGAAGTGTTACTTTGCAAATGGTGATTTTAATGAGCTTCAATTTCTTTGAAAAGACCATTATTATAAACAGGATGCCCATATCCATGGCAACAGGGAGGAGGCTTTTCAAAACATACTAAGATAATTAAGTTTTCTTTACTTTTTCAAAGAAACATAATTTAAAACAATAAGAGAGAGTTTTGCTCATCTGCTCACTGAGAGAGAGAGTTTTGCTCATCCGCTCACTGAGATATTATACACAGTTCTGATAGAAAAATTAGAATCTGGTGACTAAATAAAAAATGTCCACTCTTGCTGCAGGCTTAAAAGTAGGTCTTTGGTCTGCAGGAACTATTGTTCAGAGGTGAAGTAGCTTCCTTAAGACAGTCAGTTAAAGCCAAAGACTTTCCTCTTCATCAAATTTTATTAGTTAAAGATAGAAGTCTGACTTTCTCTAATTTTAGCCTAAATGTCACTGAAAATAGCTCTTTTAAGTCAAAGACATAGGAGCAATTTGACTGCTTAAAAAAAGAAGTATGACAGCGTGAATGTTGCTTCTGTTAATATCTTTGGTCTTGAATTCCATTATATAAAAATGCAAGTTTTCCCATGACCAACCAGTTGTTTATAAACTACAAAATGATAATATATAAAAATTTTACTTTTAAATATTGTGATAGATAGCGTAGACTATGATGTGTAATATAGAAAAATGCTATCTGAAAATTATCTATCACATATTTTTAGAACTTCCCTACCAGAGGAAGTTTATTTTAATAATTTAGGGCCCTATTTTATGCTATATAAACACACTATATAAGTGTAGCCCTGTAAACTGTAACAGTTAACACAGCGATTTCCAGGAGAACTGGGGCTCAGAAACGCTTTGGTGCCTTTAGCTCCGCAGTGTTGGTGCCTTTGTGCTGCAGGATCTGGCCGAGAGCAGGGCCAGCTGGCCGGGGACGTGGAGCCCAATGCCTGGCTACAGCACTGCCTCCTCTTCCTCGGTGGGTTGCTCCTCTGCTGTGGAGGTGTGTTCTTCTCTTAGAGAAAGGGGGGGGGGGCTGTATAAACAGGGGAAGGAAACTCCCTAGGGAAGAACGTGAACGTTCTCAGGATCCCAGAGCAACATTCAGAGTTGTTCCCAAGCACTTTCGATACTACATCTTTTTTTTTCTTAATAACATCGCCACTCTGCCACTACACACATTTCTAATCAACTTCAAAAAGAGATTTGGTGAAGAAACATCAAAAAAGTTTCCTGCTATCTTTTGTTCTATTGTTTCGCTTTGACCGTCACAAAATGGAATATAGCAACCTCATGATTTTTACTGTGTGAAATGCCAGAATGATAATTGCTGGACTATTTGCCACATCCACGCTGTGTGCAGCCACGGAGAGTGCCAGAACATCTGAGCCGAGAGCATCCTGGTGTGGCCCGTGAATCTCTGGGCTGGGGATGACTGGCAGGGATGATAGTCTGACCCCTGCTGGGACTTTTAATACTTCAATTCACACACACCTCCTTGGACCCGTCCTAGAGTTGTTTGTAATGTCCTCTGAGGCCCCGTCTTGGCCGATCTTCCGTGAATCTCTCAGTGAATAATTTCTGATCTGGCTCTCATCCCCTGGATGGTGTCCAGGGGCCCTGGCAGTGGCACGGGACCTGTTGGTATGGGAACCTGGCCTGCATTTCAGAAGGGCAGAGAACAGTGTTTCTGCCATCTTCAGGAGGTTGTGGAAAGATGTTGATCACTGTATCTAATTTTACCTTATTTGGAAAATAAAAGGAACTGCAGGAAGTAATTTTGTCAAAGGTTATATTGTGTGCACCAAAATGTTAAGTAGTGAGGTTGGAGCAAGGTGAGGTTTTTTTTGAAAGGCGTGGAAACAGACTTTTAGACCCCCTTGCCTTTCTTTCACATTCTGCCTGGTTAGCCTGAGTGCATCAGTGGGAACACAGTCTGATCTTGAAGAATAATACTTGTGTTTCTCTACTATGGTATTATCTGAAAAAAATAAAATTAAAATATAGAAAAGCCCCAAAAGATCTTTAAATTTTTTTGTAAACCAATATCCTACATCATTATATGCATGTATACATGCACAAATAAAAACAAATGAATGGGACCCCCCAAAAATCAAGATTATCTTCTGGGGGGTGGACCCCTTATAGTACAGGCTTCCCCCACCAGGTAAGTGTTCTAGGAACCCATCTGTATCAGTGCACCAGCTGGTGGTGGTGTGAGAGGCTGCATTCAGCTTCAGTGGATTTTTTTGGAAGACTTTTTCAATGTGCTTTCCCATTTCATGATGGGTGATTTATGATTCAAGCAGTTTTTGATCCAAAATGGCATGACTCCCCCCTGACATACCCTACCCTCCCTATTCACCCGATCTCACCCAGAGTGACTTTTTTGTTTGTTTCCTGGACGAAAAAAGTCCTCAAAGGGAAACGGTTGCCACTGTGGAAGAGGTGAAAAAAAAATGGCAGAAGCACTAAAAGTTATCACAATTGAGTTCAAAAACTGTTCTGAGCATTGGAAAAAACATCTCAACAGGGGTATTGTATCAAATGGAGACTACTTTGAAGGTGACTGAAGTTTAAACATGTAAGAATAAATACATAATTTTTTATAAAGAAATTCTGGTTTTTGGAGTCCCTTCTCATACTAAGGATGATAATCAAAGTTGTATTTGAAACTTAATGGAACCTTAAATATAAATGCATTTCCAACTTAAGACTCACCTCCTATTGTTAAAATAGTAAAGAATAGTAATTGAGTGACTACTAAAATCATTTCTCAAAATTTCCTGGTTTCTAATAGGGATTTCTTATATGATAGGAAACAAATGGATTCAAAGGTGAAGAAGTAGTTCTGTTGTTTATTTAAGTATAAATGAAGTAGTGTATGCATTTAGAAGAGGCTCCTACAGCTTTCAGGATGGCATATCTTATATCTGCCACTTATCTCTGCACTTATTCTTCATCAATTATTTTGTAATCAGTCTCCTTGTCACACTTTAAACATAGTTATCATCTGTTGCATAATTTCATTATTCATTTTCTTTATTACTCCATATGTCACAATGAGTTGGTCCAATTTGAAATAGAAAAATACCTGCTTTTCCAGGCACTGTTGAAAATAACTGTTTCATGCCATCTAATTTTCTAGAGATTACTGAATTCTACCATAGAAGCATCAATATTTTAAAAGATTTTATTTATTTATTTCCAGAAGGGAGGGAGGGAGGGAGAAAGAGAGGTAGAAAAACACCAATGTGTGGTTGCCTCTCACACACCCCCTACTGGGGACCTGGCCCACAACCCAGGCATGTGCCCTGACTGGGAATTGAACCAGGGACCCTTTGGTTCACAGGCTGGCTCTCAATCCACTGAGCAACACCAGCCAAGGCCAGAAGCATCAATTTTTAAACATAGCGATTTAAATAGATAGTATGAAAAAATTTACAACTTTGATAATTTCAGGCATTTATAAACAGAATATGTTGGATATAATTTAGTTTGTGTGTGTACAATTATTTTGAGTTTAATCATAATAGAGTTCTGCTTCTATTTAAAGTCCTGCATTTTTTTCATCTGGCTCTTAGAATAGAAACTACTGTAAAACCTTTAATACGGACTGTGACGCCCTTGCCTCTTTCTCCAGCCTCATTGTACACTGTGTTCTCTGATGTTCTCATTGCTTTCTCCATCTTGGTGGTCTTAAGTCTCTTGCTGTTCCCATACTTGTTCCTGCCACAGGACCTTTGTACGTGCTAGTCTTTCTACCTTGAATGCTTTTCCTTAATTCTTTGCTAGGTAATACTACCCATTCTTCAGATCGCAATTCAAGTGTTACTTTCTCAATGAAGTCTTTTCTTGACTCCCTGACCAGTAGTATGGGCTCAAAACTATGCTCTAGCATTCATCGCGATATAGAACCTATATTAATTATCTCCCTCTCTAGATAGTGAGTTGCGCAGAAGCAGAGACCTGGTCTTGTTTGAGACCTACCTCAGTGCCTGGTATAGTGCCTGGCTCCAGGCAGAGCGTGCATGTCTACTGGGGAGATATTGCTTTCAAGGGGACAGAGCTTGGTTCTTGGGAGATGGAAAATCTTAGATATTACAATGATTTAAGACCCTCCAAAGGGCCAAAGTACACACTTTTGTATTACAAAGTACCCAAAAAATAAATAGTACATCTGTAGTGTTACATTTTCATGAGATGGGGTCAGGAAAAAAAAATCTAAAAAGCCTCCTTATGGAGTGAAAATAAAAAAAAAATATTGGGGAACACTGAAAGTAGGTATCAATAAATATTTATTGAAAGAATGCATAACCAAAACAAGTTCATGTCATGATTCTAAGTAATAATTTCTGTCCTGAATGCCATTTTCTCCAGAGTTGTTTAAGGGTATATTCCATTATTAAGAAACTGATTTTGAGTTTTTTTGAAGCTTTTCCAAATTTTATTTTCTATTCCCTTCCTTCAATATCCAAGGTCAGCTATTATTTAGGAGGGGGGACCAAAAGAACACAGAACTTATTTATTAAAAATTGTGTATTTAGCTTTACATGTTTAAACTTTAGTCACCTTCTGACTATGTTCTATTTGATGCAATAAACCTATCAAGCTGTTTTTTCCACTGCTCAAAAAAGTTATTGAACTCTGCCATTCTTTGTTTCACCTCTTCCACATCAGCAAAACATTTCCCTTTGGGGACTATTTTCATCAGAGAAACAAAAAAAAAGTTGCTCCAGGCAAGACTGGGTGAATAAGGAGGGTGGGGCATGGGGGTCTTGCCATTTTGGTCAAAATTGCTGAACACACAGCACAGTATGGGCAGGTATGCTCATCAATCACCCATCATGAAATGGGCAAAGACACTGAAGCAGTCAATTCACTGAAGCCAAACGTAGCCTCTCACAACACAACCAGATGGCCCACTGATAAAGATGGGTTCCCAGAACACTCACCTACTAGTAGGCAAAGCCTGTACTACAAGGGGCTCACTCTCCAGACTATAATTCTGTGTTTTTTGGGGTCCCCTTTTGTATTCTTATCTGGTTACTTATTTTCATCTCTAGTCTGTTGTGGGCTAAGAAAACAGATGGCAAAGCTGGGAAAGTATTTAAAATAAAAACTAGGTCCATGTAGAGTGAGGGCCCAGGAAGTTTCTTGTTGACTAATACATTGATCAACACATGTCTCAGCATTGTACAAGGGAGTGTTTGCTAAATGTATCATGACTTTATCCTGTACAATCTTGTAATCTCTTTTAGCTGCGGCTATCTTCTCTACCCTAGCCCCTCCTCCTTTTCTTTATGACCTAATGCTCCTTCTCTTCTGAACATGCAGACTGGCCAGACAGGGAATCCTAAATGAATGACCTGTCATTTTATTCCAAACCATTATTTCTGTCTCCAAATGAATTATACGTATATATTTCTTGAATTATTGCTTCTTCATAATGGAAAACCTTAGCAAAGAATTTCAATTTGTTAGATTATTTAAACTATTCTTCTACATAACATATAGATTGATGTCTATTTCTCTCTGCTAAATACACATGTATTTCTCAGCTTTCTCTACAGAAGGACATGTTGCTGTTAACTGGTAAATTTGATTTTTTTCCATAAAAATCTATGAAAAGCCATGTATTTCTGTACATATTTTTGTACTGTTCTTTCCCCTTGAAGACTATATTTTTAAATTTTCTCCTATACACTCCAAATATTTTCCTAACTATGGTAGCTAACTGTAATGATTTTTTCTTCCATCTATTTGATTTTTTTCCTTGAGCTCTCACCAGCTGCTGGGCTTCATTGTACTCCAGGAAATAAACACCGCCTTCTCTCTGTGCATCTTACATTTTCATATACCTCTATATTCACAAATTGGAACTTTACATAACATCGCCGCTTTCTGTGCATTGTAATGTTTTAAGTAATGATTATTCAAATGTGTGTTTGAGCTCTCAGTGTATCTTTTTATTTGAAAAGAGTCAGGAGCCCAGAAACTCTGAGTTTCCATCTGGTTAATACTTCCAAATAGAGGACAAAGGTCAAACATTCAAAGTTTAGATAGGTCTTTATAAATCCCTGCTTTGATGGTGGTCATTTGTATTACCATCCTGATACTTATTTTGTGTTGGTTGGTCACTTAGAGATGAGGCAATTGGAGTTGCCTCAACATACTCAGTTATAATCCCGTAATTCCAGATAAATACCTGAGTGAATCTGAGCAATGGTTCAAGGTGTTTCAAGGACAAGGGCCTCTCTGAGGAGTTGAGAGTGCTTGATAAAAGGAATTATGTCTACCTCTCTGGGTCCATCTTTGTATCGCTTTTGCTTGTCAGATGCCTAACAAATATCAGTCATTTAATAAATGCTTCCTAAACACTTGGTGATTAAAAAAATATTCATTTGGTTGTTTATCCACACTTGACTCATTTCTCTCCTTCCTCAGCACCATTTACTTCCTAACTAACTCATCTGTAATTCTGCTCTAATGTTGTGAATATTTAAAAAATGAGAAATTGAAAATGTTTAATTACTTTTCCATAATGTATTATCTGTGACATCAGCTACCTAATCAATATTTTACTTCTAATTGAATTTGCACACATAAGGACATTATAAATGATGTCGGATGCACTCAATTTTGTCTTCTGACTCCTGAAAGCTTTCTCCTTCTCTTCCATCTGTCCCATTATGCTCCTGGTTTGATGATGATGTTACCGTCTGCACTGGCATGCTTATTCCTAGGCCGAGTGAAAAGACTCATGCAGGAACTGATCCCTAATTAGCAATGCACTTCCCATCGTGAAAAATTGGCCTAAACTTTCAAGCAAAAAAATAGAGTTGCTGAAGCTGAAAATGAGTCTGCTCAGTTCAGACCCATAGCAAATTGTTATTGCTCTCAAACTTCGGATCCTTACAATAGATAATTGAAGATTCTCTTAACTAAAACATTGTAAATGGTGTAACTATGATGATCCCATTTGGAATTCAGCCCTTATTTTCAGGGATTTACTGTTTTGAAAAATGTTTGATAAATTTATAGCAAAAGAGAAAATACTTCTGCCAACTACGTAAGTGCTTTGGACATAATTTGTATTCCTGCTGTTACACGCAGAAACTTGTGCCAGGGGAAAAAAGTAAAAAGAAATTTTGTTTGGAAAGAAACTAGCAGTCTGGAAAGGTAGTTTTGATCTATAAATATCTCTCTTAAGGAGAATTGAATACCAGCTAAATTCAGTCTCAAGAACTAAAATGCTTAAGGTAATCAAATGAATCCATTCACTTAAAAATGCTTATACTGGATACATGGTTTAATGAATTTTCAAATAAGAATGATATTTCAGGATTATGATAAAGTATATCATAATGAAACATGTAAAAGCTAATACATATTGTATGTCATGAAATGCAAATAAGCGTGTTGAAATGGAAATAACATGACATCGGTTGAAAGACCTTGATTAATGCCCTGGCTTGGCCGTTTACTAGGTGTAAAACATTGCGAAAGCTAGGTTTCTTCATTTCTCGAATGGAGGGAACTACTCAGAAGTTAAGAGGTTTAAACAAAACCATGTTTTTAAAATACTTTATAAATCGTGAAGCACCATAGAAATAAAGGCATTATTACTTAAAAGAATCATAGGACGTGGGATACTTCAAACAGAGAAAGGTTCAAATAAGTACGTAATAAATATGTTATAACCCCATAGTTCTACATGTGAATGAGAGCACGGTGAGAGGACTTCTAGTTTCCGTTTATGGTGCATCGACCCCTGTACAGCCGTTTCATTGCAGAAGGGCCAGAGCTCATTGAATGTGGTCGAGTCCACAGTGCTCTCCCCTCTCACTCTGCGTCGGGCCTTTGCAAGCCAAGCCTCTCCTCGCTTTGCCTTCATGGAACAAAAGAATTGATGATGGCCTAGAGTTTAATATTGGATATATATTTTTAAAAATTTTAGAGCCACGAGATGCCCACCAAAATGATTTATAAACCTGAAAATCCTAATTTCTCAGACCCATTTATTGCTGTTGAACACACCTAAGCATAAGTTCCTTTATGTTCTGTGCCCTCAGATCCCTTCACTGCTTCCTCTGCCTTGAATTTCTATAAAGATGTGGGTAGATCATAAGGAATAACTTTTCCTAGAACCCCTCAATAGGAACTCGTGTTGTTCTGCTAGGGAATATAGAAAAATGAAAGCTGCTGGGAGAAGAACCCAAGGACCTCAGTCTTGGTGTATATATTAATGCTGTTCAACAAATGAATCCTAAATTTCAAGGATGTCTTCCTATTCTTCCTACACCTAGATGTATGTGTCTAGCCACAGCAGTAACAACAAAAGGATTATCGTCAACCCAAAATTATCTGTGCAGTCATCCTTAAAAATAACAAATTACTTTAATGCCTCAACCTCCCCCTTCCTTAGCAATGTTTTGTTGAGTCCATTTTCACATGTTCCAATTGAACATTTTTAGTTTTGCATGAAAACATTATTAATGTTTAATCAAATTGCATGAACAAAACGCCTCAGTATTCTGGAAACTATCCACTCTTGTAAAAGTAACCTCTAAATTATGGTAAGTTTTCATGACGTAATCATTATAAAAGTTGTCATTTCCATTAGCAGTGCAAATAATCATTTAACAATAGTTTCATCACTAAAGTTATCATGCTCTACTTACCTGTTTTGCAAGCAATGTTTATCTAACCATTAACATGTGATGTTTGATACCTGCGTTTTAAACCATTGTTGAAGAGTAGGGATTTTCAGCTTCTAAAGTTAAAGGCAATCAGCAACAAAGGTGTAGTTACTGCTTTTTTTGATAATCAATCCAGAGTCTGCAATCAAATTTCATTAAATTATTAAATATCTTCAAGTAAATTTTCACATATGTGTGTATCTAAATATTTTCCTTAAAATGATACGGTGTTTTTTCCTTAAAATGACAGGGTGTTTTTCTTCATTAATACCAGGCTTCTCATAATCTCTCTTAAAGGACAACAACTAGGGTTTATGGAGAGTTTGCTGTTTTATAGGCATTGTGATAAGCACTCTCTCTATATTAACCCATATGTTACCCATACTCCCAGTAACCCCACGAGGAAAGGGAAATGAAGATGACCAAGGCACACTGAAACACAGAGATCACTAGGGTGCAATTTTAGTGAACAAAATGGGATGTAGAACTACATATAACACGCTTCCTTTGACACAAGAATGCATGCATGCATGCACACATTTTCAATAAAATATTGGAGAGCTAAACCAGAAACTAATTAAAATAATTACCTATAGAATGTGGGTAAGACATTTGGGGGGAAACGATGGCAGTTTGGTCATGAATTGGACACTGCGTGAGATTAGGAAAGTGTTACGTTTTGTGAGACAATAGTATTATTAGGTAACATCTGCAACTTTCAAATAACTTGGTAAATTGCGTATGTGTGTATGTGGGTGTGTGATAATCAACTATTAGAAAAAGCTAGTAAGTGTTGAATCAAATTGATCAACTGGTGACGCATGTATTTCTTGTAGTATTCTTCTAATTTTCATATTTTAAATATTCACAATCAAAAGTTGTAAAAAATTAAAATGTAAATATTAGAGATGGTTGACATGAATTAGCTGTTGACTCTTAACTCTTAAAAATGTCAAAAATTTAACAACAATTATCCCAGTTTTTGCTAATTTGCCAGTTGTTTTGAAATCATGTAATAGTAAGTTTGGCAATTATCCAATAGGGAAAATGAAATCAGACTGAGAAGTAAGGCTAATTAGGAAAAAATAAAATGTGAGTTTTATTTGTACAGAGAAAGCTGAAGAATAAGATATTAGTGTTTTCAGGGTTACAAGGATTTTTATAAGATGTAAAATGTCTAGTCATTTTTTCCTACTAATTATAAAAACTTGCATTTGCATAACATTTTATTTATTGTTCCAAAATACTTTTGTATCTCCTGATAGAAATTGTATAAGGAAATTGAAGTGAACTACTTAGAATAATTTAAGATTGACATTCATTCCTTGGCAAAGAATAGACAAGCCTGTGACAGGTACAAATCTCCAATGGTTAAAGAGAAGCGATATACAACTCTTTGGGATCCCTTTCAGTTTATGGTTTTCTATTTTCCATCCTTTGTCATACACAAACTGCTTAAATGAAACATTAATTCCAAGGCCCCCACATATAAACCTTTCTCCAAAGAGCAGCACTTAATTAGACCTGAATTCTATTAATTCACATACTGGTTTTTGCCTGAAAGTTACATTCAGCAAATTATATTTCTATAATAGAAACAGCCATCATTACTGCAAAAGTGAATCCCTACCATTTGTGTAAAATGACACTTGCTGAGTTTTAAAATACATACAATACCCCTAATAACTTTTCAAGGCAGGTTAGCCCTTTAACTGCTGGCAATGAAAATAGGATTTTCTTCCTAGTTGCCATGTGTTTCCTGAGGAAAGTGTGATCAAAACAAATGTTAGCTATAGATATGTTTATATGTTTTGCTTTGTGACATTTTCCCCATTTGAATTGGCCTTTTTAAAGTCCTAGATTTCACTGGGGCAGATTTAGACACCTGTCTGTGGACATAAATATGCCCTTCCTATTCTCTCAGCTAGATTTTATTTGATGGGGTTTCCGTCTAAGTTGTTTTCTGTAACAGTTACATTATAGGCTAATAAAAAACAAAATAAGTTTGTCTAGAGGCAGCTATGTATTCCTCAAGGTGTGTAATTGCTTAATCAAGCAAATTCTCTTCAAGTATTTTAATTACCACATGACCCAGCAATTCCACTCTTAGGCATCTACCCAAGAGAAATGAAAACGGAAATCCGTATTAAAAAACCCTATACAGATGTTCATAACAACATTATTTATAGTAGCACCCAAATGGAACTAACCTAAATGTCCATCAGCTGATGAATGGATAAACCAAATACTGTATACTGATACAATAGAATATTATTCAGAAATTTAAAAACAGTAAAGTGCTGAGACATGGCCTAATAACAATAAACCTTGACATTGTTATGCTAAGTAGAGGAAGTCAGTCACGAAGCAGTGACATACTGCATGATTCCATTTATATGAAATGTCCAGAATAGGCAAATCTATAGATAAAGAAATTGGATGAGTGATTATTTAAGACTGATGAGTAGGTATAATGGGCAATAATTGATAATGGACATGAGTTTTTTGAAGGATGTTGAAATATTCTAAAATTCAGTTGTAATGATGATCACACAACTCTGTAAATATGCCCAAACCACTGAACTGTATACTTTAAACAAGTAAATTTATGGTATGTGAACTATCTCAATGAAGCTGTAAAAAACCCACACATATAAACATCTAGGTCCTACACCAGCATCTATTGTCAATTAAAGGAAAACAATTCAGAATAATTCTGCTTTAACTATATGAACTATATATTAAGGAAAGCAAAGGATATTGGTTGGCAAAGGAAAATTTTTCTTCCAGAGAGATTCCAGCAAATGCACGTGAAAGAATTGATAGAGTTAGAAAATCACCATTTTGTAATCCTTAAAAAACTAATTCAGACAAAGATCATCAAAGAATAAATCCATTGGCTAGAAGTCTAATTGGTAATTCTATAATAGAGTGGGTCAGTCTATCACCATCTGAACCCACATCTATTGGTTTCACCACGGAGACAGGTTCTATGCCTCTTCTGTGATGCTCCATGAATACACAGTACAATCTAAGTGTTCTTGGTTGAAGGAGATATAGGAAGACAGTCAACCTAAATTTATTCAAATACTTTGAGCTAACTTCCAATTTACAGAAAATTTCCTGGTAAAATAAGTTCAATGAGACCACAAAGAAATCAAATTGAAACACCCAGAGTATAGGACATTCTATAGGACATCTATCCCAGTCTCCAGTCAATTGGATGAGATTTTGAAAAGAAGGGGAAGGAGACTGCTTCAGATTAAGAGATTTAGGAGACAGAACTAAACACAATGTACAGACTTGGTTTGAAACTTCATTCTAGTAATTCATATGTGAAAATGACATTTTTTTAAAAACTGAAAATTTTTGAATATGGCTTTTGAGTCCAAGGAATTCTTATTGTTTTTGTTAGGTGTTACACCAAGGAATTGTTACTGTTTTTGTTAGGTATAATAATGACATTGTAGTTTTTAAGAAAGCATCTATCCTGTTAAAGATGCCCATTAAAGCATGCCAAAATGAAGGATTTCCCCTAAAATACTTCAGTTACAAAAAAAGAAAATAAAATGCAAAATATTGATACTTGCTACATCTATGCGATGAATATATAGAATTTGTTATATATTCTCTCTACTTTGTGTTTGAATATATTTATATTAAAAATATTTATTTAACTATTTTGTGCCATCTGAGATCACCACCTTTCCCCCAATCTCTTGTCTCTCCTCTTTTTTAAATTATATTTTATCAATTATGCTATTACAGTTGTCCTGACTTTTCCCCCTCCACTCAGCACTGTCCACTCCCTCAGGCAATCCCCCCACCATTGTTCATATCCATGGGTCAGGCATGTAAATTCTTTGGCTACTCCATTTCCTATACTGTACTCTACATCCCCACGGCTATTCTGTAACTACCTATTTGTACTTCTTAGTCCCCACACCTCCTCACCCATTCTACCACACTCCCCTCCCATCTGGCAACCATCAAACCACTCTCCGTCCATATCCATGATTCTATTTCAGTCCTTCTTGTTTGCTTAGTTTATTTTTTAGATTCAACCATTGAAAGATAAGTATTTTTTTATTTTATTGTTCATAGTTTTGATCTTGAACAATAAAAATCCCTTTAACATTTCATATAATAATGGTTTGGTGATGATGAACTCCTTTAGTTTTTTCTTGTCTGGGAAGCTCTTTATCTACTCTTTGATTCTCAATGATAGCTTTACTGGGTAGAGCAATCTTGGCTGTAGATCCTTGCTTTTCATGACTTTGAGTATTCCTTTCCAATCCCTCCTAGCCTGTAATGTTTCTTTTGAGAAATCAGCTGACAGTCTTATGAGAACTCCCCTGTAGGTAACTAACTGCTTTTCTCTTGGCTGCTTTTAAGATTCCCTCTTAATCTTTAAACTTTGGCATTTTATTATGATGTGCCTCGGAGCGTGCCTCTTTGCACTCATCTTGTTTGGGACTCTGTGCTTCCTGGATTTGCATATCTATTTCCTTCAAATTAGGGAAGTTTTCTTTCATTATTTTTTCAAACAGATTTCCGATTTCTTGCTCTTTCTCTTCTCCTTCTAGCACCCCTGTGTTGTGAATATTTGACCTCTTGAAGTTTTTCAAAAGGCTGCTTATACTGTCCTCATTTTATTGGATTCCTTTTTCTTCTTGTTGTTTTGATTGGTTGATTTTTGCTTCTTTATGTTCCAAATCATTGATTTGATTCTTGGCTTCATTCACTCAACTGTTGTTTCGCTGTAAATTGTTCTTTATTCCAATTAGTATATCCTTCATTACTGACTGGATGTTTTTGTGCTGCTGAGGTCCTTGATAAGTTCCTTGAGCATCCTTATAACCAGTGTTTTGAACCCTGTATCAGCTAGATTGCTTATCTCTATTATGTTTAGTTCTTTTTCTGGAGTGTTGATCTGTTCTTTCATTTGGGCCATGTTTCTTTGTCTCCTCATTTTGGCAGCCTCCCTGTCTTTGTTTCTA
>PVJI01009258.1:0-66274 GCA_004026765.1 Micronycteris hirsuta
ACTCACTAAAAGATAATATTTTAACACAGACTATTTAATAGATAGTATATGCACTTTTATTAATTTAGTAGTTGATCTTTACCTATTACTTTGCAAACATGGCCTATAAGTGAGACATGATCCACTTTGTTAATATACTCATTCTGCTAGCTGTAACCCAAAATTTTGAAGTTCTACAGAAATTAGTATCTATTTAAGATGAGAAGTAGAATATAAAGTCCATTTTAAAGTAACTTCACAGTTTTACTTCCATCTCAGTCCAGAGGAAAAAAGTCCAGGAGCCAATAAAACTTCTTGATAATATAATTGTTAAAAAAGATATTACTGGCACCAATTTAATGGAGGCTAGAAATTGAAGTTTACTGAAGGCATTCTTTGAGATACCTATCATGCTCCTAATACAGTTTATCTTGAATTCACCGCTTGTACTGACTGGTCGAATCAATTCATAGTGAACTGAATAAAATATTCAATTTTAGTTCACAACAATTATCTCTGCATGTTTCAAACAGTGACATCAAGTATTCTATTTCACAAAAAGTTAAATAATTTTTAATAAATATTTTATTAGTGAAATGCCAGTCAAACCCATAATGACATATTGCTTCGTACTTATAGGACGGCTAACATAGAAAAAAGGTTGGCGAGGCTGCGGAACATTGAAACTCTCGTACCCTGTTGGTGGAAAGGTAAAATGATGAAGCCTCTATGAAAACTGGTATGGTTGTTCCTCAAAAGATTGAAAATAGAATCACTATATAATCGAGCAATTTCACTTCTGAGTATATATCCAAAAGAATTAAAAATAACTGAAAAAGATTTTTGTACAACTGTATTCATCGCAGTATTATTCACAATAACTGCAAAAGTGGAAGAGTCTAGTAATAGATTGAATGCAGCTCCCCCAAAATTCATAGGCTGTCCTAACCCCAATGTGACTGTATTTGGATACAGGACCTTTAAGGAGACGATTAAGATTAAATGAGTTTATACAAACGGAACCTTAATCCAAAAGGGCTGTGTCCTCACAAAAAGAGGGAGAGACACAAAAGTGTGTGCCTGCAGAGGAAAGGCCATGGGAAGGCACAGTGAGAAGGCAGTACTCTGCAGCCAGGGAGAGAGGCCTCCAGAGAACCCACCTTCGATCTTGAACTTCCACCTTCCAAAACTGTGAGAAATAGATGTCTATTCTTTGTGCCACCCTGTTTGTAGTAATTTGTTATAACACCCCTAACTGACTAACACATAACTCAAATGCCCATTGACAGATGAATGAATGAATGAATGAGCAAAATGTGGTGTATATGCACAAGGGAGTATTACTCAGCCTTTAAAATGAAGGAGATTCTGACGCATGCTACAACATAGATGAACTTTGAGGACATTATGCTAATCAGAATAAACCAGTCACAAAAACGACAAATACTGTGTTAGTTCACTTACATGAGGTATATAAAATATTCAACTTCGTAGAAACAGATAGTAGAATGGTACTTTTCCGGGGGTTGGTGAGAAAGAGAGGATGAAGAGTTGATGTTCAGAGTGTGCAGAGTTTCAATTTTGAAAGAGAAAAGCGAGCTAGAGGTTAGTTGCACAACAATGTGAATGGACTTAACACTACAGAATTATAAAATGGTTAAAATGATAAGTCTTATGGTGTGTATTTGCCACAATTTTTAAAAATCAAAGAAAAAACAATAATTTTATAGAATTGATGATGCTATAAAATACAATGATTAAAGTGATTTTTACTTTTGCTTTTAAAATTTAAAAGTGAAATGATAATTTAAGTCTTAAAAGTCAAAAGCAACTTAAGTCAAGTATAAGGAAATATAAGGAGTCCACCTTGTTCAAAAGTTCAAAACTTAGAGACAGTCAAAAGATAAAAATTTAAGTGGTCATTGTAAATAATCCAATTGTTGTAAATAAATAAGGTACCCGTCAGTGTTTTCAACCTGTCCATTATTAAAGCACTCTTTCAACTTCTTTTTTCATGCTTGATAATCTGTTATATATCAAACACAAAATTATTTAAAAAAGGTTTCTAGTAATGGTAGCCATATAAAGCAAATATAGAAGTGGCATAAAGTAATCATTGTTACTACGCATTACATCTTAATCATAACTAATATAAAACCAGTGGATTCTATGACAAGTTGAAAATACATCCTTTGAAGATCTATAGTAGAAAAGATTTTTAAGTTAAACTTTTTTATTGTTTATGCTATTATAGTTATCTCAATTTGCCCCCTTTTCCCCCTCCCTTTGGTCTGTTTCCCACTCCCTCATGCAGCCCCCACACCATAGGTCATGCACATATGCATTTTGTCTAATCTCTTCATCTTCTTTCACTAGATTTCAGTTATAAATGAGATTATATGGTATTTGTTTTTCATTGACTGGCTTATTTCATTTAGCATAATAGTCTTCAGTCCCATCCATGCTGCCACAAAAAGTATGATTTCCTTCTTTTTAGTGCTATGTAGTATTCCATTGTGTAAATGTACCAACAGCTTTTTTATCCACTCACCTACTGAGGAGCACTTAGGCTGATTCCAAATTTTGGCTATTGTAAAGAATGCTGTTATGACAGGGGTGTATATATTCATTTGAAGTGGTATTTTGGGATTCTTTGGATATATTCCCAGAAATGGAATTGCTAGGTCAAAGGCAGTTTCATTTTTAATGTTTTGAGGAAACTCCATACTGTTTTCCACAGTGGTTGCACCAGTCTGCATTGCCACCAACAGTGCAGTAAGGTTTTCTTTACTCCACCCCCTCACTGGCACTGTTGTTTGTTGATTTATTGATAGGCATTTGGGCAGGCATGAGGTGACATCTCACTGTGGTTTTAATTTGAATCTCTGATGGCTAGCGATATTTAACACTTTTTCATATATCTATGGGCTACCTGTATGTCTTCCTTGGAGACGTTTCTATTCAAGTCCTTTGCCCACTTTTTAATTGGATTGTTTGTTTTCCTGGTGTTGAGTCTTATGAATTCTTTAAATATTTTGGAGATTAAAACCTTGTCCTATTTATCATTGGCAAACATGTTTTCCCATGCAGTGGTTTCCCTTTTCATTTGGCTGATGGTTCATCGGCTGTGCAGAAGCTTTTTAATTTGATGCAGTAACTTTTTTTTTCCTTTATTTCCCTTGCCCTGGGAGATATATTGGCAAAAATATTTCCTCATGCAATATCTGAAATTTTACTGCTTATGTTTTCCTCTAGGATTTTTATGGTATCGCAACCTATATATCTTTTATCTGTTTTGACTTTATTCTAGTGTATGGTATAAGTTGGTTATCTAATTTCACTTTTTGGCAAATACCAATCCAGTTCTCCCAACATAATTTATTGAAGTGACTGATCCCATCTCAGACCCACTGAAATGGATAATTAGGGGGTTGGCCCCATAATCTTCAGTTTAACAAGCTCTCGAGATCATTCCGGTGCATCCTAATGGTTAAGAATGTCTTTCTTTGAAATTAAATTTCACCTTTCTTTATACCTGCCTCAAACTTTCTACTACATCTATTGAAATAAAATCATGTGATCATATCAATAGCAGGTCTGGGGTGGGATCTGAAAACTATTTCTATAAAGTTTTCAAGTGATGCTGCTGCTGCTGCTGCTGCTCCAGGGACCACATTTTGAGAGTCATTGTCATAGCAAATACGGAAGCATATTAAGGAGTAAGTGTTCAGTCCTGGAAATTGGAGCATATTTTATAGAATTCAAATACTATTATTCTTGGACTATTGGTATCTTTGTATTTACACATGAATTTAGTGATTATAATGCCATTTATACAAATTGAATCATCCCTAAATGATGATAAAATATGCACGTGTAGATTTTTAACATTATGTAACAAATGTATCTAGTCTATATTAACTAATGATCCTCTTTTAACTGCATGCACATAAACACAAAAAATAATTATGATTTACATAAAGAAGAATATGCTGTATTTAGGCTTATGTATCAGATTTCAGCTATTCCACTCTTGCTCTGATCATGCTTTTCCGTAGTACTCCCCGTCGTGTGCACTACCATTGCCCTGCCTCGCAGCCACTGAATGTTCCTTTAAATTAGCAGGGAATGACCTAAACTGTTTGCACACTCTCTCTGTGAGGTCTTTGCCTTCTTGCGTTAAGACATAAACACACTGCTACCATCTGGTTTATGAACTATCTATCTAATTTTATGACTGGGAAACCTGTAACCCAAATGATGGAGGATATAGGGAAGGAACAATCACAAAGTACATGGGAGTTTTGTTTTGTTTTAGTTCCCTTTCCTTTCACATTAGAATGCAACTTCTTCTCAGACCCAAACTACCCAGAGTACTATAAAACACATGTCCTTGCATAATCTGATAAGATATTGCTCACAATTTTGTAACATAGAGTGGATAAGATTTCCACAAATAGGTTAGAAATAATATCAGCAAGCGTAGTTGCAAAGGCATTAGTAGCCATATACTGTTGTTCATCTCGCTTTAAAAGTGTTTTTTTTTTAAGTACCTCAGGGAAGAAAATGACTAATTCACTATGTAATTAACTCTTTAACAAATATTTATGTTGTTTATGAAGACACTGTGTGAGACACTGGGTATATAGTTATTTAAAAAGTCAAAGTTAATATCTCAAGGATCATATACTGTTTTTAGTAGAGAAAGACATAATAAACAAGTAACTTAGCATGGAAAATGTCAGAGAATTCAAGTAGTATAATGTGATTGTAAGTTATTTAGTAGAAACTACAGATTATCATTGCCAAATATCTAAAATTGACACTACCTGAAAAAAAAAGAGATTTTAAAAAAACACTTCTGGTGAGAGTAAAATTGTGAGAAACTCTTTGGCAGTTTCTAAAATCCTGAATATGTGAATAATGTTTATTCTATGACCATAAAATCACATCTGTAGATATATTCCACAGAAATATGTTTGTGTGTCTGTGTGTTTTATGTTCAAACATGTACACAAATATGAATTTTCACAGCAGCATAACTCAATCACTGGAAACAGCTCTCATTTAAATCAACAATAATATACAAAAACATATTATGGTACATTCACACAGTAGAATACTATACAGTAATGAAGATTACTGATGCTACACCCAAGAAAATGCTATACAAAAGTAAATGAATCACAACCATATTGATCACTGGGATCCTGGTGCAAAATGCTATTATACTCTGTCATTCCGGTTAAATAAATTAAAATAGGCAGTACTTCCAACATGTTAGAAATGAAGGTAGCTGATACCTCTGGTAAATGAGGTTGTAATTCCTGGGAGGTGAAAATGGAATCTTTCCAGATGATGGTTGATTTGTTGGTATATAACAAATTATCACAGATTTGGTGGGTTAAAAAATACTCAGTTTCTGGGAGTCAGGAGTCTGGTCAGGGTTTATTTGGGTTCTCTGCTTCATTGTGTCATTTGGCTGCAATAAATGTGTCAGTGGAACTGATTTCTCATTTGCAGGATCACTTGGGAAAAGCGATCCTATGTACCACCTGTAGCTCTTAGCATGCAGACATTTTTATGCTTCTTGCTTCCTCAATGCCAGCTATAGAATGAGAAAAACTCTAGCAATATAAGGTCTTATAGAACATGATATAATCACGGAAGTTGACACCTCATTACAGTAACCATATAATGTAACCAAAGTATGAGAGTCACATCCTGTCACCTCTGCACTATTCCATTGGTTATAACAAGCCAATGTCTCACTCACAGAAGGGATACACAAAAGTGTGAACACAAGGAGACAGAGATCTTTAGGGGACACTTTAGCGTCTGTCTGCCTCAATGGAATGTTCTGTATTTTTATTTGTTGTTGTTATTGTCCATTATTGTATATAAACAGAGGTATTACAATTACTCCAAAACACAGGTTTATTTAGATAACAGCTTTATTGAGATATAACTTACATGATATTCACAGAGTTGTGCATCCAAAACCACAATTAATTTTACAACATTTTTTTCACCCCCTCAAAAAATCCAGACCCACTAGCTGCCACTTTTCTTCCTTCCCCACCCAAGGTCTAGGCTACCACAGTACCGTTTTCTGTCCCCATAGATATGCCTGTTTTCTGGAATTCTCATGTAAATGGAATTATACAACATATTGCCTATAGCGATTTATTTCTTTCATTTAGCATAACGTTTTCAAGGTTCATTTGTCCTGTACTATGTATCAGCACATCATTTAATTTTTATGACCAAATAAAAATTGCATAGTGTAGCTATATCACTTTTCTTGTTCCATTCATCAGTTAACGGGCATTTGGGTTGTTTACCCTATTTGGCTTTTATGAATAATGCTGCTATTACATTTGTGTACAAGTTTTTGTGTGGAATTATTTGTTATTTCTCTTGAATGTATACCTAGAAGTGAGATTTCTGAGTCATATCGTAAGTCTATATTTAAACTTCTACAAAACTGTCAGACTGCTTCCAAAGGTGCTGGTATTACCTATGAACTAGTAATAATTAGGAGGGGAACAAACTAACTGATTAAAACTAATACCTATAACAATGTACTATGAAATAGAGTAAGCAGAAAATACCATATTTACGTTCAGTATTAAATGTTAAAACAAAGTAAGAAAATAAGTGGCAGAATTTAGGAAAATACTGATAATTCATTTAAATTTGTGAATATATGCCTACATTATGCATATATTAAAACTGGATGGAGAACTATGTCAATTGAAATGAGGAAAGTACTTACATAGTCAACTTTACTCCATAGATACTTATTGAAAGCGGTTTGTCCTATCAACTTCTCTGAAACCCTTTCTTTCTGCGGTAATTTGAGTATTTGGCAAATACTAAGAAATAGTCCCACTTTTTCAGGTAAATGCTATGAAGAAGATACAAGTTTAATTTTATGGCTTCATTGGTTATGGTTAAACTGCTTTTTGATTATGAACCTTTAACATGAGAAAATATTCATAATTATCATCTAGCATTTGGTAACTGGTAAACTAATTCAGTGTCAACTAATGTCAAGGTTGTCAAATGAAAGCCATGTATATATCACATGTCTTACTCCTGTGAACATAAATAAAGAGCATACGTTACAATATACTTCTTCATTCTAGGAATACATAGATTATGTCTTGATAATATTTCTTGCATTGTAGGTGATTCTCGGGGGTACAGAGAAAAGTAAATCCAGCCAGGAAAGAAGTGGAGAAAGTAAAACTTTTAAAGTATTTGTTAATTGGCTTGGTCAGAGATCTTAAAAGGGAAATCTTCCCTCATTAACACATGCTTGAACTTTAACACTTCTATTTTTTACTCCATCAGTGGTCGAATGTACTTTCTTGTATTAACCTTTCTCAAGCCCCTTTTCTGCAGTGTATGAAGGTTGTTTGTTTGTTAAGAAGAAGAAACAGCACATATTATTCTATCATTTAGAAAGCTTTTTGAAGAAGCTAAGTTTTATTTTTAATTATTTTATTCAAAATACTTCCTCTAAGAGCAGATCTTACATCAGATCTCAGCAACATACTGCCTTAATTGAGGGCATATTAATGAAAACGGAGAAGGTCAGAGAGGATAAAGGCGTGTGGAGCAAATCAAAGAGTGAGAAGTGAGAACCAGCCGCATGTGCCTTCTGGATGTCGATAATGTTATTGGTCAGCCTTGAACATGACTTATAATCAGAAAGAAAGTCATACATGCTATGGGAAAGAGATTGATTATTCTCACTTTTTCTTTTTAATGCCAGATTTTATTTTTTGCATTCTACATAAATATGAAATAAAAAACTAAAAATCGCCAGTTATTTTATAACACAATTGCCTTAGTACCTGTAAAAGAATGGTTTTGAGATAGTTATTTTAATCCCTATTTATTAATAATTCCTTCTGATTCATTGTGAAATATATGTAAATATGTAATTGTGAGAATGTTTACCATGTATAATTTCCTCAAAAGTCTCTAAAATCATTTTTGATGCCCGGCTGGTGTAGCTCAGTGGATTGAGCGTGGGCTGGGAACCAGACGGTCCCGGTTCGATTCCCAGTCGGGGCACATGCCTGGGTTGCGGGCCAGGTCCTCAGTGAGGGCCATGTGAGGAGCAACCATACATTGATGTTTCTCCCTCTCTTTCTCCCTCCCTTCTCCTCTCTCTGAAAATAAATAAATTAAAAAAATCTTAAAAAAAATAAAATCATTTTTGAGCTGTTTTGAACTTTAAATATGTATTTAGGCAAACTTTCTAAAATATCATCCAAATTTATAATTTTAATTAACATATTTTATTTAATTTCTTGAGGTGACATTGGCTAACATGATTATGTAGGCTTCAAGTGAACAATTCTATGACACATCGTCTGTATATTGCATCGTGTGCCCACCACCCAAAATCAGGTCTTCTGGTCACCAAATATTTTGACCCTCTTTACCCTTTACTATCTCCCCACTCTGCTTCCCTCTGGTAACCACCACACTGTTGTCTGTGTCTATGAGTTTTTGTTTGTTTTGTTTGTTCACTTATTGCTTTTGGTTTAATATCCTGCATATGAGTAAACTCACATGGTTCTTAACTTTTTCTCACTGACTTATTTTGCTTAGCCTGATATTCTCAAGATCCATCCATATTGTCACAAATGGCAGTGTTTCATCTTTTCTTGCAGCTGAGTGGTATCCCATTGTGTACATGTACCACATCCTCTTTATCCAACCATCTATCGAAGGACAATTCAGTTGTTCCCATGTCCTGGCCTCTGTGAATAATGCTGCAATGAGCATAGGGGTGCATATATCTTTGTGAATAAACGTTTTCAAGTTTCTCAAGTAGGCATCCAGAAGAAGGGTTGCTGGGTCATATTGTAACTGTATTCTTAATTTTTTGAGGAAACTTCATACTGTTTTATCATAGTGACTGTACCAGTGTGAATTCCCACCAGCAGTGAATGAAGGTTCCATTTTCTCCACAGCCTTCCCAGCACTTGTTCTTATTTGCCTTTTTGATAACAGCCATTCTAATAGGTGCGAGGAGGTATCACTTCTAATAGGTATGAGGAGGTATCACACTACTTTTGATTAACATTTCCCTAATATCTAGTGAAGTTGAGCATTTTCATGTATCTGCTGCCCATTTGTGTCTGTTCAGGTCCTCTGCTCATTTTCTAAATTGGATTGTTGGTGTTGAGTTGCCTGAGTTGTTTTTATATTTTGGATATTAGCCCCTTGTCAGAACTGTTGTTTGCAAATACCTTCTCCTATTCAGTTGGCTGCCTTTTTGTTTCGTCGGCAGTTTCTTTTGCTGTGCAGAACTCAGGGCCTTTTGAAAATCATGTTGTTTAGGATTGCCTAGAGGTGACAAGTTATTTACCTAGCGTGGCAAGCCATGATACAAAACCATCATACATGCTAAGAAAGCAGAGGCCTGTATTTTATGAGAGGCTAAGAAAGCATGGTCCGATAAAATAGGGCCATGTTGGTGACAGTCGTTTTCAGGAAACATCACCGCTTCCATGCTGAGTACGCATTATTCTCTACATTAGTCTTAAGTGCCTGCCATGAGGCTGTAGGGTGGAGGCTGACATTTCTAGGTTCTAAACTCCTAAATTAGAGAAAACAGTATCGTCTTCTATGAATTTCATGTTAACATGAACTGCTGAGCTGGTTTTAGTAAGCACTTGTACAGGAATTTTCTTCTTTAGGGGTTAGGATTATTAGTAAAAAAAAAATGTTCTTTTCAAATTCTCCGGCAACTTCCTTCAGGTTACTGTCTATAATTTAATTGTGCACGCAAGCTTGACTGCTTGGTATCTGTAATGACAGGGTGAAGGATTTGTACTGCTAAAGCATTTCCTAGCCATGGAGCAAGATAAAAGTGCACTAATTCTCATTACCAATTTGAAAATGGGTAAATGGGGTGGAGGAATAGAAGTTTGGATATGACGGTAAATCTTAGCTAAGCTAGATATTAGCATTTCACGGAAGAGTCCCCAAATGCAAAAATTATAAAACTCTAACAATCTTCCTGAACTTTTCTTGGAATTATTACCACTGCATTTCATCATAGGTATTGATGGTGTTTATAAAACATATAGAACCGAGATCACTCACTTGTCTGCAAATATTTATTAAGCATCTTCTCTGTACCAGGTAGTATTTTAGAGAACACTGAAAATACAGTGGGAGAAAAAGAGAGACAAATTATTCATGCCTTTTGAAATAAGGGGAATTTGGGAGACATATCTTTCAATGTAATAAAGGAAGCAAAAGTCTCCTGAAGATAATCTAGAAAAATGTAATTAACTCACTCATTACTGCTGTTGTTTAAAGCCCCTAAACTTAATGAAGTTGCCTACTAATCTGCATATTGATCCAGATGGAACTGACAACCCCAGAGGTTAGAGTACATGGTTCTTTTGGACACGACTGTTATTGTAACATTGCCTAGCTTTGTAAATGCTGTTTGTACTGGTTAGCAGTTGTTCACTGAATAATTAATGAGTGAAGTATTATTTGACACATGTTTATTTTATATTAGGGCTGGAGTCATGGTTTGAACTTCCTAAATGTTATGTTCTGATAAATGAGACACCCAAAGCTATGGTCAACAGTATCCACAGTTCTCTCCTTTCTTGCTTACCCAGGTGTAAGAGAGAAAAAAGAACTTCTGTGATGTAAGGATTATTACAGCATATTTGCGGGGAATGTTGATACTTGGCTCTATTTTTATTTTTATTCCGTTTGTTGACGGATTTCATGGCACATCCTCATAACCCAAAAGATGCCTTGGAGTGTTTTCACCCTCTAAACTATAATAATCTCTGATTCTACACTCTGCACTAACCAGTTCATATAATAACCAGCTTCACCAGTAAATGTGCCAACTCAGAAATCTTAAAGTCATTTCTCTGAATTTCTGCTTACAAGTTTTTGTCCTGCAGTGTCTCAACTTATGCTTCCACCATATCTGTTTCTGAATCTCAGAAAGACTTCCAAACCTTAATTTATTTTCTTCCAGATTATGTTATGTTATGTTATGTTTTGTTTTGTTTTGTTTGTCTATATGGTTATATTTGATGAAGTATCTGAACATTCTCACAATCACCTTAATTCCCCTGCTTTACTGTCTTTACCTCATACCAGGTGATAAGACCCCAGTCCTGTCTAATTACTGCATTCACTCTCTCTATGGCTATTTAAAGGAAGCTAAGCCTTATTTTATTTTATTTTTTAAAACGATTTTATTTATTTTATTTTTTAGGAGGGGTAGGGAGAGAGAAAGAGAGGGAGAGAAACATCAATGTGTGGTTGTCTCTCACGCGTCCCTATTGGGAATCTGGCCCACAACCACGGCATGTGCCCTAAACTGTAAATTGAACCAGCGACCCTTTGATTCACAGGCCAGCACTCAACCACTGAGCCACACAAGCCAGGGCTAAGCCCTATTTTAAATACAATTTAAGTTTTTTAAACAGACAAAAAAAATTTAAAAACTCATGTAACTATTATTGACTTTTCTGTTTAGATTAGAATCCAAATAATAGCCATGCATTTATTGATATGTTTCTTGTTTATTTTAATCTACAGTTTCACTATCTTTCTTTTTTTCATTAATTTACTTATTAAATAATTTCATAAAAGATGTTTTATGTTTGTTATTTGCCCTACAAAGTTTCCTGCAGTGTTTTTTTTTTTTTTTTTTTTTTGCCCTTTCTGGATAGATTCCTGTATTTCTGTGGTAACATTTACCATGGAAATCTGTCCACTGCACTGACAATTTGATCTGCAGCTCGTGGTTCGAGACTACATCATTGATAAGTTCTGCTGCGGGAGATGCTGGTGTGGGGTGTCCTTCTGTGCTGTAGCCATATGGGATGGCCGCCTGAGCATATCAATTACTTATAGGTTTCAAATGGCAATATCCATTGCTTCATCATTTATTATAACACTTTTAAAAGGAAAACGTTCTTCATCAGCTGTGTTGTTACCTAGAGGTGGTTCACACAGGAATGGCAGAATAAATGCAACATTCTTTCCCTTTATTTACCACTTTCCAAGAAAGTAATAATGTGGTCCCATTGCATCCTACCAAGGGATGATAGGGGCGGGGTGTGCTTATTATTACGAACTCATAAATGTATACGCGTTTGATGTGTTTTAACCCATTGAAGTTTTTATACTTATATTTAAATCTTTGGCCAGTGGGAGCCTCTTTAAAATGGCTGCTGAGTCCTTTGATATGATGCTAGTCATATTTGATAGTTTTCCTGCTATTATAATAGACTACAGACTCATCTCCAGTTATTACCCATAGAAATAATATTTATATACCAAAGTCTGAGACTTTAGTGGTGCTGAATGCTACTGGATACTTTAATAATTCTACACCTTTAAATTGAGAGAATTAACACCTATGTTTTGAAGCTTTTTCTCTTTTGAAAATTAAATACAACATACATTTGTGCTGGTAGCTCTAATTCAGCTTCAGACCTACAGAATTTTTTACTTAACCTTATTGAGGTTAAATATTCAACATTAGCTATAAAACTCTCCTAAAGCTTTACAATTTTTTTAAAGGAAACACAGTAAAATTAGTTTGCTTTGATTTGGAGGAGGGAAGTGTCTACTTCTAATAAAAACTGCTAACTAATTTTTAAAAAAAATTTCCTTTCAAACATAAATATTTCCAAAAACTCAGCCAGTAATTTCCCAAAGAAATTATGATGATTAGTTGATTAAAATATTAGATACATTCTTTGAGTATATTCAGTGAGTATTAAAATATAATGGACTGAACAACATATGGTGCTGTATGTGATTAATTATCCATTTATAAATTTGTAATCAAAGTAGTGTGTTTTAACAGATTATGTTAGCTTCTCTGATATGACTTTTCCTCTTCAGTTTGGAGGAATCTATATTTAAATAAAAAATATCCACCCTTTGTTTCAGATTGATTTCAGCATTATTCCAAGGAACTATGTCAAAGCTCTGATGACTCCTGAGCATTTTCTTGCTTTGCCTTCAGATAAAAAACTTCTGACATGCACTTATTAAAGTATATTTTTTGGTTATAATTGTTATTTCCACATTATATAATTTTCTCATTTGATCAATATTATTTAAACATTTTTTTATCCTCACTCGAGAACTTTTTTTCATTGTTTTTAGAAAGAGAGAAAGGGAGAAAGAGAAACATCAATGTGAGAGGGAAATGTAAATTGGCTGCCTCCTATATGTACCAGTTCAAACTGGGTATGAACCTGCATCCTATTTGTGCAACTGAGCCCCGCCAGACACAACTTCCAGGTCCCACTGTTCTTTCCAGATGCTAGAAAATTGTTTCAAGAAAGCTTAACAGTATGCCTCATTTTGTGGGACATTGTAGGAATAAGAGAAAGTCTATCAACAAACTAACACATACCTGACAAGTGGTTATAAGATAAAATAGAGCAGGATAAGGGAATGAGAGGGATTAGGTTGTGGCTTTAGAGTAGATGGGGCTATAAGGGCATACCTGTTATTTATAAAACCTTCATAATTCTGACACCCTTAAAGAACATCTCAAAATTGGCAAAAGTCTATGCTAATAGATAGGATTTCTTCTAGTTAGTGAGAAACACTGTAGCCAGAAATTCCCTCTAGGGAAAACCTGCTTTCAAGGCCACACCAGGCTTTCTGTAATAATGTGCTTCTACATACAGGCATTAATTACACAGACATGCTGTGAGTGTCTGTAGCGTGCTGGATACTGTGATTGATGTCTTCCTCGGTCATCCTGAATCCAAGAATCTAGGTCTCAAAAGTCTTGGATATGCTTTAAAAATTCTTTTCAACAGCAGGTTAAGCGCAAATGTAACTTAATGAAAGGAGAATTAAAAAGATAGAGATTTGCATTTCAATCAAACTTTGGCCTTCACTCAAACTTGAACTGTCATTTACTGTTTTGCTTTCCTTGCGTCTGAGATTCCTTCCTAGGAGAGGGCCCATTTTCTGAAATTCTGAAATGCAGAAAGCTTGTGTCCATGTCAAGTAATTGTAGCATCTGAGAGACTTCATGAATTCCATGAAGTTTGCCTTGGATAGGTGTTTTCTATGTCCTTGACCTTCTCTTCATGGGAATTTGGAAATGTCTAATCACTTATCCTTAGAAATTAGAAGAAGTTAGAGATACTTAGATCTCACCAGTCAAAATTACATTTTGTTTTTCTGAACTCTAAGGGTTTTAAGAAAACAGAAACATCATTGTAACAAATGAACTCAGAGATTGATTCTGCATTTAATTTATCTTAACAATTTAACAAGCATTTTCCATTATATTCTGAATGCATTTCTCTGTATATTTCGTGTGTAATAAGACACAACTAGCTACTCTTTTCCTGAGGATAGAATAACTATTAAATAATATTTAACAGATATTTAATTTCTTTATATTTTCCTAAAATAGCACACATTAAAAAAATAGGATTAAATACCATATTAGGAAATTTCAACTATTAATGATTTCTTGATTCTACCACACTTATTTAAGTACTCATTCAGTGTTAAGGAAAAACTTTAAAATGCTCTCTGAACATTCACACTATCTAAATTCCTTTGGGCACCACATTATACCTTGGCTGCTTGGATTCGAGTTGCCGTGCCAAACTAGGCTTGTCGTTGGATAAATCTTGATAAGTATTACATATGGCTTTAACTCACTTTAACTTATGCTTTGTTGCATCTTTGTTGTGTAAGAGAAAACATCTCTCTGTAATTTTCCATTTTCATAATCAGAACAGAAAGATGAGAAACATAAAAGATTTCGTATTAGTTTTTTAGGGCTGACATAACAAAATACTATGGACTGGGTGGCTTGAACAATAAAAATTTATTTTGTCAGAATTTGGAGATTTAAAAGTCCAAGATCAAGGTGTGAGCAGGGTCGGTTTTGCACTAGGCCTTTATCTTCCTGTGCAGATGGCCTATCTTCTTCCTGTATCTTCACATTTGCTTCCCCTCTACACACATTTTTGTTCTAATCTCCTCATTTTGTAAACAAACAAACAAACAAACAAACAAACAAAAAACAGGTACGTGTATTAGGGCCTACCCTGATGTTATTATTGGCTTCATTTCTTTAAAAGCTTTATCTCCAAATGTGTTCACTTTCTGAGGTATGAGTGTTAGATCTTCAACATAAGAAGCTGGGGCAGGGTGCACAATTTGGCTTCTAACAGAGTTCATCTGTAATCAGCCTTTGACATTTCGTTTTCCAATAAGGAGGTTTTCTTTTCACTGGACTCTTCTATTTCTAGTCTTGTTCTCTGAAATTTAGAATAAGGATAAAAGTTTTATTTGCATCGATTACCTTGTAGACATCCTGGCATGCTTTCCGTCAGTCCCACTCCCTCTCATGTTCAGATTTACAGTACTGTCTATTTCCCCCCCGTGGGATTTTAAATTTGTGTTAAAAGATTTTTAAATATATAAGGTGGCTTATATTTTAATATAAAACAGACACTTCTGTATTCTATTTATTAAATTTTAAGTACCTTTTAAATTATAATAACCATGGAAATTAAAAATAATGAATTTTTAGGGAGTATTTTAAAAAGCAATAGAAATCTTATGATTCACTGAATGACCGCTATAAAATAAATTGTAAGTTTTATTATTTTTATATCCCTCCCGTTTGTTCTAAAAGGGAGGAAAATAAAATATTACATAAAGGCACTTAAATGCAATAACCGTTTCTTTACTTTTCCATCTCTTTTATGTTTTCATACTCTGCTCTTTCTCCCCAATGGTTTCCTGATTTATCTCTGAATAGGAAATTTTCTCCTGAATCAACTTCTCTAGATTTCTTGCAAATCTCTAAGATTATGCTTTAAAATTTTAGCATGTTTTTAACTCTGACAGAGATGTATTTCCCAAAGGGTCCTCACTGCAGCACGTCTAGGCTCTGGGACTCAGTGCGTCATTTATTTCTCCACTGAGAGCATCACTGTGTGTCTCCTCTATTTAGGCAGAAAGCTATCCCTGCCCGGGTTGCACAGAGTGGTTTCTGAGTTTGTGAAACAGCAGGCTTCCTCTGCACCAATGTGGGATTGCCACGAGACATCCTTTTAAGGCAATCACCTCATGTAGATGGAGTAAAGTATTGCATGTTTCGCAATATTGTGGGGACTGGGGTATCACTTTTCTAGTTCTCTTTCAAAGTATTGCTTACTAGTGAAATTCTTATCATGAAATCATCCAGTTTGGTTATTAGAAAGTTATGATTACAAATGTTCACAAAGAAACACAAATGAAAAGTTGTTCATTAAAAGTTTACTCTGCTTCATGGTTTACACTGGCTCAATGCACTTTTGGTAACGTGAGCTACCAAAAGTAAGATTATCTCTTAAGCATTAGAGGCAATCTTAACCTAAGTGCCCCAAGATGACAATTCTAGGAGAATATTGGGCTTTAAACTTATTTCTAGAAGCAAAAGACTTCACTGCATGAACTCTTACATAGATGATAGATTGATAAATAATTGATAGATAGATAGATACATCTGACATTTCTAGGAATATATATTCTATATTCTCTGTTATATAATTATAATATAAATTTGGAGTAATCTTGTTAAAGTTCTGCTTGGCATACACTTCTATCTCCTTTATTTCATTCTCCTTTGTAATCTCTGAAATAGCTTCTTTTTCTTTCCTCTTTTCCTTTTTTCAAAGACAAAATGACTATTTTAATTAATTTCAGTAAAAATATGACATAAATTTGGATTAGAAAACATAACAATAAGAGGTGTTTCTTTTTTTCTGAAATTGCAAGGAAATAAAATAACCCTTAACAGGTTCAACGATAACTTTCTGGATCTTTCTTTTGCATCAAAAACTATGTATCTTCTCCCCAAAGCACCTCCTCTGAAAGTCAACTCACCCTCCTTGCCCCCTCCGTCCAGGAAAGGCCACCTCCCCGACCCCACTCTGTGGGTGCGGGAGACCCTGGGCTCTGACAGTGGGCAGTACACAGCAGCACCCAGAGCCCCACCCCCAATCCCCTTGTCAGGGGCCACAAAGCTGGCTTTGTTTCCACTGTCTCAGGAAGAAGGAGCCAATAGCTGACCCTCAGCACAAACCAAAGCCCAAGGTGGAGAGAATGAGGGCCTCTGGGCCCCAAGCAGTCTGCACACGGGGGCAGGAGAAGGAAGTCTCTGTGTTATCCCATCTTTAGAAACGAGGGACACTGGGCCCTGCTCCAGGGCTGTGCTTCTCTAAGGGCCTCTGCTGCTGAGCCTCAAGGGCAACTGCAAGCACAAAAGGGTCAGACACGCCAGGAGACTCTGCCCTACCCGGAGGAAGGGTGGCAAAAGGTAATCAGGACCACTAAACATCTGTGAGAGGCCAGAGTGGAGACTGGAGCTGCTCACATGGCCACCAGCCCCATGGAGGACAGCACAGTGAGTTCCAGTATCACCACACCCTACTGGCACAGCTGTGGGATCTGCAGGCCTTTCCCAAGGTCCCACGTCTGGTGCTGGACCCGTTCCAGGTGTGGTCGGCGACAGAGAAGACAAGAGCAAACTTGGCCACGTGGAGCAGCACCAGCCCCAGACACAGCGACTTCACCAGTTCCAAATGAGACTCAACGTTCCCAGGCAGCACCAGGGCCACAAGCCAAAAAGAGAGACTCTTGCACTCAGGGCTCTACCAGTGCTGTAGACATTGATGCAATGGACATCGCCATGCGAAGAGACTACCTGTAGATAGTGATATGAGGAGACAGAGGACGGTTTGAACCAAGTTTCTTATTTCAGAATCTCCCCATCTCTTCCCTTGGCTGTGGTTCCCAAAGGAATAGCATTTCTGACACAGAGCCGAGGACTGAGGTGGGCTCCAAGGCAGTGGCGGCCAACATGTCTCAACAAGAGTGCAGCCATCTTCTGCAATAGCTTCCTTTCCTTTTCAGTATCTAAGGCTGTGGAGGATAGGTTTTACTCTCAACAGCTGGAACTGTGCCGTAATGGCTTGTATGAGAATCATTGTCGCAATGCAATGCGTGTGTTGTGATGCTAAGTTTGAAATTAAGTAAAACTCTAGAGTAAGAGAAAGTATCTCAGTACTCCAGCTTTCCCTTTTTTGTGTGTGTGACCTAATGTGTCGCTATAAATTTTGCCTACCTGAGAGAAGTGTTGTTACTATTTTTTTTTTCTGTGAAATGATGGAAATTTATTTCTAGTTTCTTAACTCTCCATGTGTAAGACATATCTGCTTAATTATGATCCACATCAGGAATATTGATCTTTCAAAACAACAATGTAATAAACTCTAAGAAAGTAGAATTTAAGAACTCCATCAATGGTGGATAAACTTGGACTTGTGTGTTAGGTGGAGCAATGTCTACAAAATCAGGTCATGGGATGTGGCTTCACTACCTCGTCATCATCCTGACCCTGTCTGTCTCCCTGCCTTCGCTACCTTTGTTACACACATGTCACATAGATAAGACTTTGTTTTCATGTGAAGATTTCTGTTGCTCATAAAAACCCATGTATAATTGGCTGTGTACCCATTTGAGTGTCTGTAAATAAAGCTCTTTGTCTTAGCTCACACTGCCATAACAAAGCACCATAGACTGGGTGGCTTAAACAACAGAAATTCATTTTTCACAGTTCTAGAGACTGGAAGTCCAAGATCTGGGTGCCCGCAGGGTTAGGTTCTGGTGAGGGCCCTCTTCCTGGCCCCCATCTCACTCTGCCCTCCCACAGTGGTGAGAGAGATCTAGTGTCTCCTCCTCTTTTTGAAAAAATCTTTAGTCTCATCATGAGGTCACTTTCAAGATCTACTCTAACCATCACCACGTCGCAAAGGCCTTGCCTTCAAATATCATTATATTGAAGATTAGAACTGCAACATATGGATTTGAGGGGACACAGCCATTCCGACCATCACACCCCCAAATATCAACAAGTGACCCTCTAGCTTCCTTATGTTTAATTTATTCACTTACTCATATAAGTTTATCAGGAATGTAATTCCTGCATAAGTAGCATGCCACAAAATATTTGGTATATCAATCTGCATAAATTAATAGTAATTTATTTTAAAAATCAAAAGAGATTTTCAAGTCTCAATACTCATTATTTTAAGTGCCCTTAAGTGCAATTAATGTAACTAAGTACTATTAAAACGCAACCACCACTTTGGATAATGTAATGTGTCCCTAATAAGAATAATGTCTCACCCTGGCTGGATACTCGGTTGGAGCATAATCACAGCCAAGGTTGTGCATTCGCCCCTTGTAGGGACACATACAGGAATAAGCCAATGAATGCATAAGTGGAACAACAAATCTATGTTTCTCTCCTTTTCCCTCCCTCTCTCTCTCTCTCTGTCCCCCTTGCCTCTCTCTCTAAATCAATAAAGAAAAAAGGAAAAAGACAAAAAAAGAATAGCTTATCATCTCTTAAAACCACATCTATCATTCAAATCATTTGGTCTCATGATATTGTGGTGGAGCAAAAATTATTAATATTTTATTAAATATAAAATGAAGATAGTCTATTCTTTTACTTCAAGTTCTATGTTAACTTTTGAATGATCAGACCATATAGAAACTGTTTATCATAAACATGTTAATTTAATTTAAGCCTGCCTTAACTTGGTAAAAATAAGGTTGTAAAAGGCATATATAAATATATAGTTAGACAAGCACATACAGGGTCCAGCAGAACTACTTGAGTGTGGTTGGTAGGGTAATAATATGGGTGTAATAACTATAGTTTTAATTTGAACATTTCACCTAAAATATCATATGGTATGCTTGAATGTGATATTGGTATGTTACAGAATTACATGCTTATGATTTTGTAATAAAAATGGGGCATTATTTGTGCTAGACCCTGTATATGTCCACAGGAACAAGAATTGAGGCAGTCTTGTCAATCAATATGTGTTATGTTAGGATGCGCTTTAGGTTAAAGATAGAGTGTCTTGGATTCAAGATGTATGGATAACAGTATAAATGTGAGATTGTACATTAAGAAAAGTTAGGGGAAAAAATCTTGTAATTCCAAAGAGCTTTCTAACTCTAAAGTTACTAAGAGAATTAACTCCATTAAAAATTCACAGGAGTACATTGGCCAGTGTGGTTCAGTTGGTTGGAGCATTGGCCCATGGACCACATGGTTGCGGGTTTGATTTCCAGGCTGGAAAGATACTCAGCTTATGGTTTTGATCCCTGGTCACTCAGGGCACTTATGAGAAGGCAACCAATCAATGTTTCTCTCTGACATCGATGTCTCTCTCTCTCACTAAAAAGCAATGAAAACATTATCCTCAAGTCATGATTTAAAAAATTTTTTAAAAAAGTGCACAGGAGTCAGTACTTAACTTTAGCTGTTTTTTTTTTTCCCAGCCGTGTGAGTTACAATTGACAAATTTGTATGTATTTAGATTGTACAAAATGATTTTTAAGGTGTACAGTCTGATAATTTAATATACATACATGATTAAATGATTACCGCAATCAAGTTAACCCCTCCATCACCTCATATAGTTACATGTGTGTATGTTTTGAGAGCACTTACAATATAATCTCTTAGCAATTTTAAAGTATACAATACAATATTATTAACCACACTTACCATGCTGTATACTATAGATCCCCTGAACTCACTCATGCTAACAATGAAAGGTTGTATGATTTAACCAACATTCCTCCACTTCCCCAATCACCCAGCCCCTGGCAACCGCCATTTTACTCTCTGATTCTATGAGTTTTGTTTTTTTTTTTAAGATTTTATTTATTTATTTTTAGAGAGAGGGGAAGGAGAAAGAGAGGGAGAGAAACAGCAATGGGTGGTTGCTTCTCACAGGCCCTCACTGGGGACCAGGCCTGCAACCCAGGCATGTGCCCCAACTGGGAAGCGAACCAGGGCTGCTTAGTTCCCAGCCCACACTCAATCCACTGAGCTATACCAGCCAGGCTCTGTAAGTTCTTTTTTAGATAGCAGATGTAAGTAAGATCATGCAGCATTTTCCCTTCTGTGCATGGTGTACATCACTTAACAAAATGTCCCTTGGGTTTATTTATATTATCATAAATGTCAGGATTTCTTTCTTTTTATGGCTGAATAATATTCTACTATGTATTTATTACCTTTAGATATATACCTAGAAGTGGGATTGCTAGATCATATGGTATTCCTATTATATTAATTTTTGGAAGAATCTATGTACTATTTTCTATACTGCTGCATTGATTTATATTCTCACCAGTAGTGTTCAAGAATCCCTTCCCCACAGTCAGCCTCACCAACACTTCGTGTCTATTGTCCTTCTGATAATAGCCATCATGACACATTTGAGGTGATGACTCCTTGGGTTTTGATTTTCATTTCCATGACTATAAGTGATTTTGAGCATCTTTTCATATACGTGCAGGGTATTTGAGGTTATTTGTTGTCCTCTTTGGAAAGATGTCTGTCCAGGTTCTTTATTCATTTTTTATTGGCTTATATATAATTTTTGTGCTATTAAGTTATATGAGTTCCTTACATATTTTGATATTAAACAGTCATCAAACATATGACTTACAAATCATTTAAGTCTTTTATCTCCTTCAAATTAATTTTTGTGAATTGTGTAAAGTACGGTCCAGTTTCATTTTTTTGCATATGGATATCCAATTTTCCTGATACTATTATTGAAGAGACTTTTCTGTCCCCATTATGTATTCTTGGCACCCTTGTAAAAGATTATTTGGCCATCTATATGTGGGTTTATTTCTCCACACTTTTCCATTAGTCTGTGTACCTGTTTTAATGTTAGTGCCATACTGTTTTGATTACTATAGCTGTGTGATATGCTTTGAAATTAGGAAATATAATGCTTCCAGCTTTGTTTTTCTTTCTCAAGATTGCTTTGGCTCTTTGGATTATTTGTGGTTCCATATGAATTTTAGAATTTTCTGTTTCTGTGAAAAATTTCATTAAAGTTTTGATAGGGATTACATTGAAACTGATGATCCATCACTTTGGGTATTATGGGCATTTTAACAGTATTAATTCTGCCAATCTATGAACATAGAATAATTTTTCATTTGTGTGTCTTCTTCAAGTTTCTTTAGGTTCAAGGGTGGGGGACAGGGATGGGTGGGATGGGGGGCCATGATGGGGTGAAAATGGAGACAACTGTACTTGAACAACAATCATACATTTTTTAAAAAAGTTCTTTTAGCAATGTCTTAATTTTCAACAGATCTTTAAACTTTTTGGTTTAATTTGTTCTTAAATGTTTTATTATTTTTGATGCTATTAAATATTGAATTGTTTTCTTAATTTCTTTTTCAGATAGTTCGCTATTACTGTATAAAAATGCAATGGTTTTATGATGATTTTTAAAAATATTTTATTTATTTATTTTTTAGAGGGGGTGGAAGGAAAAAGAGAGGAAGGGAAATATCAATGTGTGGTTGCATCTCACATGCCCCCCACTAGGGACCTTGCCCACAACACAGGCATGTGCCCTGACTGGGAATTGAACAGGCAACCCTTTGGTTCACAGGCCGGCGCTCAATCCACTGAGCCACACCAGCTAGGGCTTTATGTTGATTTTGTATCCTGCAACTTTACTGAATGCATATATTAGTTCTTACTTTTTTTTCCCCTTTGGTGGAGTCCTTAACATTTTCTCTATGTAAGATCATGTCTTCTGCAAAAAGAGGTGCTTCTACTTCTTTCTTTTTAATTTGGATGGTTTTTTCCTGCCTAATTCCTCTGGCTAGGACTTCCAGTACAATCTTGAATGAAAGTGCTAAGAGTATCTTGTATTGTTCCTGGTCTTAGAAGAAAATCTTTCAACTGTTTATTGTTGAGTATGATATTGCCTGTTTACTTGCCATATATTGCTTTTATTAAGTTGTGGTACATTCTTTCTATACGTAATTAATTGAGAGTTTTTATCATAAAAAATGTTGAATTTTGTCAAATACTTTCATTTGAATCTATTGAGGTAATCATGTAATTTGTTATTCTTTATTTTGTTGATGAGGTATAGCACAATTATTACTGTGTATATATTGAGCCATATTTGTATCACATGTATTTCCAAATCTCATCATATTTTAATGTATTTATTGTCATTAACTATTTTTGAGGATAGTTTAATTTTTTTGTCTTACTTTTTTTATTGTTGTTCAAGTGCAATTGTCTCTATCTTCACCCCACCATGGCCCTCCTGGCCCCACCCATCTGCACCTCCCACCCCAGAACCCACCCTCTTTGGCTTTGTCTATGTGTCTTTTATACATGTTTCTTGATTATCCCCCATTATCCCTGCCCCCTCCCTCCTCTCTGGTTACTGTCAGTTTGTTCTTTATTTAAATGTCTCTGGTTATATTTTACTTGCTTGTTTGTTCTGTTGATTAGGTTCCACTTATAGGTGAGATCATATGGAATTTGTCTTTCACTACCTGGCTTATCACACTTAGCATAATGCTCTCCAGTTCCATCAATGCATAGGAGCTCCTTTTTTCTTTCTGTTGCATGTATTCCATTGGATAAATGTAGCAGAGTTTTTTGAGCCACTCACTTACTGATGGGCACTTAGGTTGCTTCCAGCACTTGGCTATTGTAAATTGTGCTGCTATGAACATTGGGGTGAATAAGTTCTTTTGAATCGGTGTTTCAGGATTCTTAGGGTATAATCCCAGCAATGGTATAGCTGGGTCAAAAGGCATTTCATTTTTAGAATTCTGAGGAAATCCCATGTTTTCCACACTGGCAAGGGACATAAAGGAAAGAATAAACATGGGACATCATCAAAATAAAAAGCTTCTGCACAGGTAAAGAAAACAGCAGTAAAATGAAAAGGGGGCCAAACATATAGGGAGATATATTTTCCAATGATACCTCAGACAAGGGCTTGATCTTCAAAATATATAAAGGACTCACACAACTCTACTCCAGGAAGACAAACAACCCAATTAAAAAAATGGGCGAAGGACATGAACAGACACTTCTCCAAGGAAGACATATAAAGGGCCCAGAGACATATGAAATGATGTTCAGAATCACTAGCCATCAGAGCAATGCAAAGTAAAACCACCATGAGATAGCTCTTCACTCTGGTCAGAATGGCCATCATAAATAAATCAACAAACAAATGCTAGAGAGGTTGTGGAGAAAAGGGAACCCTAGTATCCTGTTGGTAGGAAAGCAGGAGGATAGTTTTAAATTTCCAGAAACATTCTAATAATATTACAGAGAGTTCTTATATGCCCCACAACCAGTTTCAGCTATTATTTAGCATTAATAAATATGTCGGAACACAATTAATGAACCAATATTGATATGCAATTATTGATTAAAATCCAGGCTTTATTCAAATTTCCTTACCATTTATTTAATGTGCTTCTTTTATTCCAAGATCTCATCCAGAGTAATACATTACATTTATCCATCTTATCTCCCTAGGCTCCTCTTGGCTATGCTGTTTCTCAGACTTTTCTTCTTTTTTATTACCTTAATAGTTTGGGAGTGTGCTGGTAAAGCATTCATAGAATGCCCCTCAGCTGAGATTTGCTGTTGTTTTTCTTATGATTAGACTGGGGTTATGGGTGCTGGGGAGAAATGCCTCTGAGCTAAAGTACCATTTTCATCATATCAAGGCTACATGCTTTATTATGACTTACTTCTGTTGATTATGTCTTCGGTGAACTGGCTAAGGTAGTGATTATTAGTTTCCCTAATGTACATTCCCTCATCTCTTGCCATTCAACATTGTCCTCTTTAGGAAAACAGAAAGGTACTGCACACAGCCGTACTTAAAAGTGTAGGGAGTTATGTTCTGCCTCCTGGTGGGTGGAATATACAGAAAAGATTTATAGCTGTTTTGTACAGAAAATCAGTCTCTTCTGTTTATTTATATAAGCATAAGCTCATTAATGTTTATTTTATACCTTTGGTAATATTCTATATTTGTTTCTTTATTTTTGTTGCTCACGTTATTGTACTTTTACCATTAGGTGCTCTTTCAGTTGGTTTCTGAATGTGTCTTTGACATACTTCCACCATTGTGAGGTCTTGTTTGTTTTTTGAACACTTGCTTAATTTCTGTCACTACAATATGCTCCAAGTTGATCTTAACTGGGGTCTGGTTAAGTATCTATTGTTATTGGTTGTCACTGCTTCTTGGCTTCTCAGTGGACAGAGCAGGGACTTATATGTGTGCATCCTACTTACAAATATACACATATCTGTGCATATTTCTATAAGTAGTCATCTATACATGTATCAAGCTGAACGTAACTTTATACTGCTGTCTCTAACTCTGATCCACTACCACATGGTCTTCAAACCTTCTCCCATCAGTAAGAAACTTGTCTCCCATCAGAGATGCATTTATTTAATTGCTCAATTCCAATATACATGTATAGCAGAATCAGAATTGTTAACTCATACTCTAGTAAGAAATGATTTAATTAAGTAGAATACAGTTCATGTGTACAATTGCTGTTGCTTTTAGTCTTAAAGATTGAATTCAATTAAAAAGTAAAATGGCACCTCCTCTCCCCTTCAGTGAGGTGGTTTCATAGATTGGTATTACAGTTAGATTTTTTTTTTTTGCATTTGACATTTCACACTGTGATTCTTCCAAGTTTCCAATTAAATTTTTAATTGCACACATTAAAGTTCACTCTTTGTGCTGTACATTTCTATCAATTTAGATGAATATATATTGCCATGTATTCACAATTATTCTATTATACAGAATGATTTTTACTGCTATAAAAGTCTTTCTAAGTTACATCTATTAAGCCTTCACCCCTTACTCTGAGCAACTGGAAAACACTGATCTTTTGTCCCTATAGTTTTGTCATATCCAGAATGTAATATAATTGGAACTAAATGTAATAAGTTTTTTAAGAATACATATTTTTTGCTTTAAGCAAAGTGTACTTAAGATTCCTCTACAATATTATAAGGCTTGATAGCTCATTTTCTTTTATTATAGAATGCTATTCTATTGTGTAGGAACATCACAATTTTTTTAAATTTATTCACATATTGAAGGACTTCTTGTTTGCTTCAGGTTGGAGCTATTATAAATAAAGCTTCTATAAATATTCAAGCAAAGGATTTTAGGAGGCATACATTTTCAAATCAAATGGGTAGATATCCAGGAGTATGAGTTCCATAGGACATCTTCAGGTAATGCATAGCCTTGTTAGAGATCATTGTCTGACAAACTGATTTCCAAAATTTTACGTTTATACCAGCGACAGAGAAGAGTACATCTTTCTCTGAATCCTTCCAAAGGTGGCCATGGTCTGCGATTAGGATTCGAGCTATTCTAATGTATGGTAGTATTTTATTATTGCTTTCCTTTGTGATTTCCTAATATCAAATGTGGATGATCTTTTCATACGCTTATTTGCCATCTACATAACTTCGGTAAAGTTGATGCTGCTGGTCCATAGGCCACATTTAAAAATCATTCCCTTAGTGTTATTTAGATATTAAGTGAAGGAAATGTTTAAGTTTCTTGAGTTACAAATTTTCACAAGAATCTTTTTCTCAGATTTCTTTTAAACAAAATATGACATATTAATACTTTCCCTGCCTGTAAGAAAAACTGGTGAAAGTAGAAATGAAACAAAGTTTAGATGTGAAAGATCTGGGCCTATAAAGTTATAAATTTCTTGAGCAATCTTAAAATTGCCAGTAGTCTAAAAGTACTTTCTACCTTTTATTTTTAAAAATTGTGATAATGTCTTAGTATATGTTTCAATGGTATTATCATATACTTATAGCTGGAGACCTAGCCTTGGAATGTGGCTGTTAAATGAATGTTACTGAATAGAATCGTAAATCGCCTACCATAGTTTGACTGGTTATAGCAAGCTATTTTATATATCTAGATATCTATCTATATCTATAATATAATATATATATTTCATAATATATAGATATAGATATTCCCAGTTCTTTTCTAAATATTTCAGCCTCCCTTAAGGGTATCACCAATAGAAAGTTGAAGAGATCTCAGGGGGTAAAATGAAGGCACTTTGTTATTTTGGTCAAATTCTGTTTTTCAAAAATAGATTTAGCCTTTTTTTTTTTTCAGTAAAGCTAGTTTAAGCCTAAACATCACAAGCCATTAGAAACTGAACTAAGGAAATATATTCAAATATTTGATGAGTTTGAAATTTTGATATTTCACATTTGGAGCAGGGATTTAAAAAGAAATTCTGACACTGAATTTATAAGCCAAGACATTTGTTTTCTCTGAAATATCTAGAAAGTACATCTTTCACTAAAAATTTTGTTTTTGACCAATATATAGAAGTATATTAAAACAATAATTAAGGTTTTTAATATTTGCACACATCACTTACAATTCTATAGAGAATCAAGAAATTGAACTAAGACTTTGAAATGTTTAATCATCTCTGAACAAACAACCATAGAAGATCAATTTACATCAAAGGGAATTAGAAAATGTCCACTTTGATTCCCTGGGATATTTAGAGTAAAACTAGTAATTATTTTGTGTATCCATCACTATTGACTTTAAAAAGCACTGAGTAAAGGACATTGAATGAGAAAGTAGGCAATTCCTGAGCAACACGGTGACATGACAATGAATTTCCAGCACGCTGCAGGGAGGGGCACACTGCACAGCCACTGCTGCCAGGGGGTCGCCCCACTTTCCTCCATTCATAATCCCCCTAAGTTCATTTTTTCTAACCAGTGGTTATTAATAGAAATATTGACACTTAATAGAATTTCAACATTAGAATGTATGCTATTTTATTGATATATGTTTGTGTTGTATATTTAATTTGGGTGAAAATATTTTATGCACATTTTAAAGGAACAGATTTTTTAAAAATTATGTTCCTCAAAGACACTTACAGTGATGGTTTGATAAGTGCTACTAATTGATCATCACAAATTGGATGGTAAGCAAATATTTTTTCAAACAATCTAAAATACTAGGACAAGTCACCATGACATATATGCAATGATATGAAATATATCTTTTTATTTAATACAAAAGAAAAAAATTATTTTACGTGATGTAAATGATTTAAAACATGGTCCTTTGTGAAAAAAATCACTGGGTTAAGAATCAAAAGATTTTTTTTAAATTATTTTATTGTTGTTCAATTACAGTTGTCTGCATTTACCCCCCACCACTCCACCCCCACCCCAGCCATCCTCATCTCCCTCCCTTGATCCCGCCCCCCCCTTGGTTTTGTCCATGTGTTCTTTATAGTTGTTCCTGAAAACCCTTCTACCTTTCCCCTTATTATTCCCTCCCACCTTCCCTCTGGTTACTGTCAGTTTGTTCTTAATTTCAATGTCTTTGATTATCTTTTGCTTGCTTATATGATTTGTTTATTAGGTTACAGTTAAAGGTGAGATCATATGGTATTTGTCTTTCACTGCCTGGCTTATTTCACTTAGCATAATGCTCTTCAGTTCTATCTGTGTTGTCGCAAAGGGTAGGAGCTCTTTCTTTCTTTCTGCTGTTTATATAGTATTCCATTGTGTAAATGTACCATAGATTTTTGATCCATTCATTTACTGATGGGCACTTAGGTTGCTTCCAGCTCTTGGTTATTGTAAATTGTGTTCCTATAAACATTGGGGGTACATGTGTTCTTTTGGATTGGTGTTTCAAAATATATCTTAATATCAATATGTTATATTTACCATCTTTATAATTTATGTATATTTATGACAAAGTGCTATTTTTTAAATGAACTTAAGGTGTTAAAGCTGAGTTCTAAGATGGCAAAATGACTTTTTCTTTATGAAAAATTAAATTTTCCCATGAAGTTTTTAGTGACTAAAAGGAAAATAAATTTCAATATACTAAAGTCTCTAGTTAAATAGAACAGAAATTACATTTTTAACATTGAATGAAATTCTAATGCATTATCAAAAGTCATGAAGGAAATCGTATGTCTACAATAGTCCCCCCACCATTATCCATGGTTTTGTTATTTGTAGTTTGAATTACAATCAACTACAGTTCATACATTTAAAATGGAAAATTCCAGAAATAAACAATTTATAAGATTTAAATCCTGCATCATTCTGAGTAGCTGGATGAACTCTCCAGCTGTCCTGCTGAGTCCTTCCATGAACTCACATTGTCCTCCTGTCCAGCGTGTCCACACTGTACGCTACCTGTGCTTTAGTAGGTTTCTTGATAATCAGATCAGTTATAAGGTATTATGAGAGAAAGAGATCACATTCACATAACATTTATTATAGTATATTGATATAATTGTTTTCCTATTAGCTATAGTCAATTTCTTACTGTGCCTGATTAATGAATTAAACTTCATCATAGGTACGTATAGGAAAATACATAGTATATATAAAGTTTACTACTACCTCCAGTTTCAGGCCTCCATTGGGGCCATGGAAAGTGTCTTCCATGGATAAAAGGGAACTCTCATGTACATTTTGCTTTCAGCGATGAGGAAACAGAGCAGTCTTATAACTAAGTATTACCTGTATTTTTCTAGAAAGTCTCATTTTAATTTAATATGTTTTACCTTGAATATCTTGAGAAAATGTATGCTGCACAAGTATATTAAATCTAAATCAGAAGCAAAGAAAACATGGTAGCATTGGCTGTGATCATATCACTGTTCCTGTAGTGTAACAATAGAATGCTAGAAAATAAAATTGCAGGACACAAACCTCGGGTGTCAACTTGTCACCATGTTACACTTAAAGTAGTTATTAACATCATTATGCTATCAACTCCTGAAGTTTGGATGCACCAAATATAGCAACCTGCTTTAATTGCTTGCCATTTTATTCTGAGTGAAAGAAAGAAAAAAAAAGAGGAGAAAAGGTGGATAAAGCAGCATGCTTAACAGATATTTATAAAGACTTCCTTCTATCAAAATGCAATGAAAAATTATTCTCAGTGTGAATATTGTGTATAAGGCAACTTGTTTGTTGAACTTAGATTTCTTATTGCTTTCACAATCAGGAAATTTAAAAAGTACCTAATTACTTGCACAACTAGAAGAAAAGCTTGAAAAATGCTAAATAAAAAGTGCAGGGCAGCCAACTTGATATAGTATAATATTTCTATTTTTTAAATCATTTTTATTTTTATTATGTTATAGTCGTCGCAATTTTAATAGAACCATGAGCATGGAAACATGGAACAGACTGAAGGTGAGCAGAGGGGAGGAGGAAGGAGGACAATGGTGGAAGGAAGGGGAAGGGGCTAGTAAAACAACATGTGTGGATGACCCACGGACATGGACAACAGGGTGGGGATATCTTTACTTTTAAAAATTAAGCAAAAAATCCAGAAGATTTTTTAAATCTGTTTCAATAATTGACCGATGAGTAGGATTGTCACTGTAGAGTATAACTCGTGTTTGTAATTAAGTGTCCAATATAACAGTGTAGCCTAAGAAAAACATTTATTAAATCTTTCAATTTTCCAGCTGTTCCTTTTAGCCTTGCACATTTGTGCAGAGATCATTATTATTTAATGAGAAAGAGCAAGAAATAGAATGGATTCAATATTAGATTTAGAATGCAAGTATGAATGTGGAGTTATAATTGCATTTTGTTTTTATCATTTTTTTCAGTTTATATTTTTATTTTAAATTGAAAATTTATGTTCTACAATTACATGCATACATTTACAGCTATATAAAAAATGCATTTCCTTTGAAGTGCAGAATTGCCTATTAAAAGTGAATACAACTTTATGGGAAAAACTTACATGATAATTATGGTTTACGGATTATTTGAAGCTATCAGGTAATTCAGTATAGGTTTATTTACTTTTAATTTATTTAACTATTATATAATTATTAATAATAAAGAGAATTGATAACAATAATTTATTGTATACAATTTTTATGTTTTACTATAATTTTATAGTATAGATTATACTTTTATTTTATAGTATACTTTAGGGTCATTTAAATACATATTTTTTCCTATTCATTAAAAGCTAAAACTGTTGTTTTTTGAAAAATATATTTAAGTTTTTTAGCAGAAGTGATGCTAAATAATTAAAATTTGAAGAGATAAATCATACTCAGAAAAAAAAGTAAAACCCAATATTTAAAGCAAGATTTGAACTTGAAATCCACACTCAGTTTTAGAATAATACAGCTATAAAATTGTGGAATATATTTTATTGCTAAAATATACACTGTGTGTTTTCAAAATTATTAAAGTAGATTATATTTTAAAACAGTCTTAATTTGTTTTCAAGTACATTTTTATGGCTCAAGAGAAATTAAATACTTAACACTTGAAGAGTTAAGTAATAATCAAATAGGAATGTTAAACCCACATTATTAAAGACTTCTTTTAGAAACAGAAATAAGTATTACAATTTAATAAAATGTTTTATAAGATACAATGACTATTAATATTTAAAGCATCATATGTTTATAGTAGTTCATTTTTATTTTCCACCTTTGGTATATATGTTCATAAGTATATTTTAAAAATATATTTTACTGATTATTCTATTACAGTTGTCCTATTTTTACTCCCTTCTTTTCCCTCTTCCTTGTGGCCCCCTCCCTGAAGCATCCCCCCCACCTTAGTTCATGTCCGTAGGTCGTACATACAGTTCATTCTAGATATTCTTTTTTCTGAAAAAAAAAATACTATAAATTCCTAAAGTTTGTCTTGGTAGGATTTTATAATATATTGTCTTAGCTACTTTTTATGAACCCAATTTCAGTTCAGTCAGAGCTCTAACTTATAAATATTTTCTGTACTCTAATCAAAGATTGAAGGGATTCATTATTTAAAGAACATCTGTTAGCCCGGCTGGTGTAGCTCAGTGGATTGAGTGCGGGCTGGGAACCAAAAGGTCCCAGTTCGATTCCCATTCAGGGCACATGCCTGGGTTGCAGGCCGCATCCCCAGTGAGGGCCATGTGAGAGGCAACCATATATTGTTCTTTCTCCCTCCCTTCTCTCTCTAAAAATAAATAAATAAATAAATAAATAAATAAATAAAATCTTAAAAAAAGGAACATCTGTTAGACAATACAGATTTATGTGGACCAATTGGAGAATATTCCATGCCATATATGATATAATGGATATAATTTATAAAGATAAAATATCTGGAATTCATTTTATTATAAAATGTTTCAACATATATTTTTCTTTTACAATTTAGTTGTAAGATTGCATGTCCATAAATGAAATATTTACAAAATATACACAAGGTGAAGAGACCCAACAAAAAGGAGAGGAAATGGAAGAAGAACAGTGCAGCAAGGGAGATTACACACACACACGCACACACACGCATACACACATATAGTGTTACTCAGGTGAATCGATATTAAATAATTTAGGGTAAAAATAAAGTATTGTGAACTTTTCAGTAAGTACAGAGACTGGTGATATGGAAAATATAATTGTCATATGTGTCTAGTGTTTTATCTTGGTTACATTAATTTAATAACTTAGAAGACACACTTAAGGTATTGTACAAATTGTCAAAAGGTAGCCATTTAGTTGTCTCTGACAGATCAATATTATAGTTGTAAATATTATGCTAAGGACTTTTAAAAATATATACTATTTGATTTATATAATATATTCATTCATATTAATGTAATCAATATGAAACTTTAGTTTTTAAGGTGGTGGTTGAAAGTACTCCAATAAAATTATCCGCGTGTTATATAAGTATGTATGAACGTGTATTAGCATGTGTACACGTTTATTTATATAGAGAATATATAAACTGTTCAAATAATGTCAGTATTTTGATTCTTCATAGTCTTTCATATCTTTTGCTTTATAAGTGGCAGGAGTACTACATAAACCCTTAAAATTTCAAAACCATTGAAAAATGTGAATAGAAACATTTTCTGTTTTGTTAACAACACTTCCATTAAAATTCTCTTGTGAATTAAAATAGAAAAATGGATTAAGGCAATTAATTCTCATGAATGTCATTTGCTGCGTCAAACACATATTAGCTTTTTGTCTATAGATCAAGAATGGGCAAACTGTGGCTCATTCGGTAAATAGTTTTGCTGAAGCACAGCCATAGCCATTTGTCTCCATCGTTGCCTGTGACTCCCTTTCTCCCAACAGCAACAGAGATGAGGAGTTGCACCAAATAACGTATGGCTGTAGAGTTTAAATGCTTACTGTTCTAGAGTTTGCTAGCCTCTGCTACAGTTGACGGTCATACCCAACTGTAAGATTCATCTGGAGTTTAGGTTATTAACAAGTCAACGACATATGTTCACAGCTGTTTTTTGCACCCAGAGAACACATTCACATATGTAGTCACACAGTCACGTCAACACAAACAAGCAAACACACTGTTTTTATTTTTGATTTGACACAATCTGGGCAGTTACATAACTCCTTTATTATGATGCTAGTCATTGTCAGTGTTTCTGAAATTGTAAATATTCTTATTCCCATAAAATTGACCAAATATACTAAAACCCACTCTTCTATGTGAATTTCTACCAGAATAAATGATGAAGAAATAGTGTTTATGTGCAAAACGATCTCTGAAAATATGTCTTCATATGTAAAGGAAACTCTAATGTCAGATGTTACTAGTGCTTTCTTTACAATGCCGCTCTTTCTCATGCAATGCCACTGTATACAGACTCTTTCAAGTTAGAGGAGAAGACAAATACGGCACTGGAGCAGCAGATGAATTTCTCAGTGGTAGGCACTGAGGTGCTCCAAATTTGCAGTAGAAAAAACAGTTTGCACTTTGGTCAGATGCCCCACTCTGGGGATGGCACGCTTTGGAGGTGGCAAATTATGTTCACAATGAACTTCCAGGACTCAGCCAAGCCCTTCAGACAGGTAACATCATCATTGTTTACAAGAAAATGACATGTTAGCACCAGCTGCACTTCACACCAGTGGCACGCTCTTCATCCCTTTATAGTTCAGCAGCCTTACATAGCAATTTACTTTCTCAGTTGTTCACAAATCAGTTATTTAATTCAATTTATTAGTAAAATCAATAGAGAATAAATGATAACCATCTCTTTTTAGTTGTGTGCTAAACTGGGCAAATATGTATATAACTGGACATATGAATATCATGATTTTCTAAATACCTACTATCAACTTCCTTTCCTTTCCCTTTTATTTTATTTCAGTTTCTGAGCATAATAATAAACATACTTTTTTATTATATTGCCAAAATTACATTATAAATTAAGTATCCAAATTTAATATTATTAAATATATAAAGAATTTCAACTTCTACCTTAATATTTTAATAATAAAGCAATTTGCAACATAGCAATCAAAATGTCATTTTAGGAATTTGCTTTCTAGCTTTGCAGGTTAATTTAATGGAGAGTTACAAAAAGAATTGCAAACAGGTTGTGATTCTTTTAGAACAGATAAGAACACTATCACCCATCACCCCATCACTGGGGAATATGCAAATTTGGGCCAAGGTAGGAACTGTTTTGTGTAGTTTGAGTTGTTCACAGCTTATGCCAATATCTAAACAAAATGCAATCAAAATCCCTGGATTCTGACCGTGTTGGTGCCAAACTCTAAAGACATTCCATTTCTTTAAGTGTATATTCAGGAAACTTCTTCCATATTCACCGTGGTACAGATTTGAATATCAGTTACGGGGCCCCACAGGCTTCATGGTATTTCTGAGAGTGACTAGTATCCAACCCGAGGGAGTACGGCAGTGTGAGCGAACCATAGCCATATTCGAGCTCTGCTGACTCCTAACTTTCTAACCATGCAGTCAAAATTGAGAGTTTCTGTTAAATCCGGCTGGCATCTGAGAGAGAAGAAAGTAGAGAGGATCTCGGGATCAGGAGGAAGAAGTCAAGCACAGAAGAAAATAATTCTTTACATATTTTAGTTGATAATCTGGCCACCCTAGACAAGATTTAGCCTGAGATAATTTTTTTGTGCATATATTAAAAGCTACCAAAGTCAAAATTAAAGGACTGGTCAAAGATCTTTTTTATTTTGATTGAAATATGTACATAAAGTAAATGGAAAGATGTAGTTTTATTTTGTTAGTTATTCATCATTTTACTTAAACATCTGTAAGAAATTTTTTTTAAAGATTTTATTTATTTATTTTAGAGAGGGGGTAAGATAAGGAGAAAGAGAGGGAGAGAAATAGCAATGTATGGTTGCCTCTCACATGGCCCTCACCGGGGACCTGGGGACCTGGCTCGCAACCCAGGCATGTGCCCTGACCAGGAATCGAACTGGGACCGTCTGGTTCCCAACCCATGCTCAGTCCACTGAGCTACACCAGCCAGGGCTGTAAGAAATTTGTTTAAGCATGGTTTAACATTGTATGACCCCTGCCTAACTCTGCAGGCCTATCCCAGAATCTTCCACTCTCTCCTACGCTAACCACCCAATATATATTACAGGTTCCTAACTATACTTCGATCTTCCTCCTATCTATGCCTTTGTTTAGGTTATTTCCTGCTTCTAGCCTCTTCTATTGATCCCATTAAGAGTGAGAATTCTTTTTTCAGATGTGTTCAGTGTATACATTAGGTTCTTTACCTCTTTGTGTTTGAAGCACTTAATGTACACTTTATAGCACTTTTTACACCCCTGTAGTTATTGGTTAAGCTCAATGAGAAATGCACACTTTTTTTTGGCTTTGTCCACTACTCTATGCCCAACACTTAAAATACTACCTGACTCATACAAATCTCTCAAAAATCTCTTCATTGACTGAAGACTGTGACCTCCTTGAGGATAAGGAGTGTGTTTTATTAATCTCATGAAAACTAGAAACTGCCATGCCTTCCCATGAGTTTTTGTGATTGGGGTTTGTCTCAGAAACATCATTAAATTGTTATTAAGTGAATGAATGATTGGAAGGACACATGGCTAACTTGAATTATTTAAAAGTACAAAACTAACATTGTGATAGAAAGTTCACCAGCCTGAGAATTTAATTGTGAGTTGCAGTGCTATTCTGACTTGAAATTGCTGTTACCCTCATCAAGTCAGTGAAGTTATTTGGATGTCAGTTTTCTCATTTGTTAAATTAAGGAACTGGACATTGTACAACTATATTACTTGTTAGGAGCTATTTTTACACGTTCACCCAATACCTTAATCAGAAAAACCTCTGCTTCAAAGGTTGCTTCTTTGCTCCACAAACACGTAATTTAACACCTAATTGTCTTCACATTATAGGAAATGAGAAAGTTGTCATGGAAAGGTCATTGAGGAGAATTTATTCAGCACAGCATGGCAGTTTCAGGCTTTCAAGTGCTGCCTGGGATATATAATCACTTGTCTAGTAGCTGAGAGGCCCTTCTAAACTTGAGTAGATTTTTGTGACTTATTTAAAACCCACTTAAATTTCTGGCACATTTTTTTGTGGGGGTGGGGGGTCATGGAGACTTAATTTGACATATGTAAATGAATCCCCTTCACCTAGGTAGTTGCTCTTGCATGTCTGTTCCTTTAATAGATATGGCTTTGAGCAATTCCTTTGCTTATGCAGAATTTTTAGTGTAAAGGATATTCTTGTCTATCCTTTACACTAAAAAGGATATAAAAGACTCAACATTTTTAACATCCTGTAGCTCTTGTCTATACCAGATAGATCATCACTATTAAGAACATTCATTCGTCTCAACTCTGAATTATACTTTGGGATGTATAGAAATTTCTTTTTAGAAAATTAATATTATGCTTGAGAAAAAATTAGCCAATGTAAACAATATAACATTTTCATATATTCTGGCAAAAAGCTAGTGTTACCAGATTTGTAGAATTTGGAAGTGAGTGATACAATGCAGTTACTGTAAGAAGTTCAGAAATCTATATTACCACAGACTAAATAATTATCTACATTTATCTTCTTTAGATGTGTATAGATGCTTTTGAAAAAAATGGAAAATAACTTATAATTATTAAATCGTAGTCAATGTTGTTATCTAATATTTTGTCATATAATGTATGTTAAAATAAAACCCTCATATGGAGTCAAAAATTTTGGGTATTTCTAAGTAGTATTATTTTAAAATATTGAGTTCTCAAAAAAAATAAACAAATTATGATATCTTGCTGTGTTCATAATTGTATGCATATTCTTATCTATTAGTATAAAATATAATTATAGATTATATAAAGGTAAAATTTTGTTAATAAAGAGCAATATAGTATTGTTATTTGATTTTATATTCATAATTCATATTTTTCAAAACACTTCTAAAACACTTCTATTAGCTTATGATAATATATTTTTATTTAATTTCTAAATTAAAAGCAATTAATATTTTTTAAATTTGCGGGTGACCACAATCTCAAGATACAGTGATTTTTTCTTTCATGGACAGAAACCATAGCAGCGTTTATTATAAGAAATTGTTCTACTCATCCTTAAAATAATTTACGGTGTGATACAGACAGCCAGCACCTCACAGCGAAGGCAATGCTCTCACACCCACTTTACCAAGATGAAGAGGTGAGATTTGGGTGCGTGTGAAAGAGAGCCAATGTCTTGCTTTGATTTCCATTCTTACTGTGTCGGTATAACATTCTAGTTTATGGCCCCTTGTCAATTTTTCTTGTTTTGATATGTATGAATACCAAGAGCCTTACATCTCTAAAATATCATTTTAAAATACACAAATACAGTACATAAGTTGTCATTGGACAAATGCATTGTAAACACAGAGCCAAGAACATAACATCTTTTACCATCCCATTTTCCTCACTGCTGATTTAGGTCCCCTCAGGCAATAAAAGACTCAAGAGATTTCTTAATAGAATACAACTGTAGGCCACAAGTTTATTAGCTTAAACAAAGAACATGGCAATTGTCCCCAGATGGATTCAGCAAGTCACAAGGCAGCCATGAAGCCTAATTCCCCCAACGGACTGTCGGATATCTCTTTTAATGTCTAATTGCTTTTTGCAAAGGAAATTGGGCTATCAGTCCTGCCTCATACTTTTGTGTGGAATATAGCCCTACTGTTGGAGGGTCAGTGACTGTTATTTGGCACTTTCTCCATGACAGAATTTTGAGACTTAAAAGAAGTGAGTTCTGTTTGTTTTTAAGTACTTGCAAAATTGTGAAGGCATAATAATATAATGTTCCATCTCTTAAATTAAGTTCAGAATTTTTTAATTATTCAATTTCCAATGCACGGTTACTTAGTGTAGTTGTACATCAGCAAATATCCTCCTTTTCCCATTCTTCCTGACTTCTTTAGAATTTGATCTTTAAAGTGCTTAACTATGCCAGATTTAAATCTTATTTACCAGTCAAGTCCTCTTTATATTTCCACATTTTTACCCTTCAACAATCCTAAAACTACTAAACTTTGAAAATTTTGTCTCCCCATGTTATATGCTATTTTTATTTACTTATTTTTGTTGTTTTAAAATCTCTTCTTCAGTCCTTTACTCAGCTTAGGGACACTGTGGATGCTTGAATCAACTTGAGTAACTACAAGTAAATTTTTGTTATTGGATCTTAAGTTAGTGATTAAGGGGAGGCTGAAACCTGGAGGGGTGAGACTTTAAATGGTATTTGTGTAGACTAATGGTGACTTCGACTGGTGGGCACACAATACAATATACAGGTGATGCATCATCATGGAATTGTACACTTAAACTCTATATAATTGTATTACCTAATGCCAATATAATAGATTTAATTTAAATGAAAAACTATCTTAAATATTTTGGATAATCAAAAGCAATAGCAGAGCGGTGAGCAATTAGGATTTACAGTAAAGACAAGGTGCTATCAACCTTGCCAGTACTATGTTTGAAAGGAGGAGAGGCTAGAAGACCATTAGCCAAGAGAGAAGCCAGAAAGTAGCCAAGGAAGTAAGGGAGGAAGAGCAGAAAGTTGAATGGAGAGATCTTAAGTAGCTTAGATACATGAAATCGGATTTAAGAGGTAAGTGAAAAACAGTAGTGGTGAGGATTTCCTCAATTCCTACAGGATAAATCTTTGGTTCCAGGAGGGAGATAAATTCCAGTTAGCAGAATTTGTATCTAATAATTCTACAGAAAATACAAGTCTAAAAATTTAGCAAGCAACTAGATGTCTTTTTTTATATAATGAAAAATAAATTCATTGCTGCTTCAATCAACTGTTGTATTTCAGGTTATCCGAAAGCTACAGAAATAGCTTTATTCATAAAGATTATTTGAGATACTTGATAAAAAGAAAGCGTGTTTGTGTATGTGTTTGTGTGTTCTGTAGTACATAGCAAAAGAGTACCTGCATTTCTGAAGAGCAAACTGATAGAAATAGCCCTAGAAGTCTAGTGGTCAGAAAGCGGTAACTCTCGAGGTTAGAGTTTCAGATACCATGGTGCTGACATGAAGGGCCTCCGGATCTCATGCAGAACCTTTGATATATCTCAGAATCATTGCCATGTAGCATAAAGGCAGAGGTAATATCTGTCTATGATATGTGAGTTACTATTGATGCTTATTAAATACATTTTCAAAACTATGTTTATCATACATTAATTGTATGTTTGTTGTAGACAGAGTATGTTTTGTCTTTTGCTATAGGAGAAACAGACCTAACATGGGAGAGGAAGGAAATACGCTGTGCTTTCCACCTGGTGTACTATTTTCTTGTTCTCCATACACCTATTTCTGAGTTCGTCATTGGTGGAATACTTGAAGGAAAATGGGTCCTTTCTTACAACTATGACTTAGATAAGATAAAACATGTTTCTAGCAGACTTGAAGGTATTGTTTGCCTTATTGCTTTTTATAATAATTTTCAAGATTTATAATTTAAAAAGTAAGCTGCCTGTTAAGAAAAATTAGATAGTTAACATGTAACTTGAAATATATTAATCAATACTAAAATTCTTGGTATTAAAACCATGCTCAACAATATGGCATTAACAAATTAGCACTTGTTTTCCCATTAAACAATTAAGTATGTGCTTACTAAAGCATACTGAAAAAATAATTTAGTTGTCATTTTTTAAATGCAGGTTTCTACACTTTTATTAGGCCCTGTACAATGAGCTTAAACCAATGCAGAAGCTGGCTGAATAAATCTATTGATTATATCATTATTATTTTTAAAAGTGTTGAAATTTGTGTTGCTAACATAAGTAAATGGAAAGATTAATTATGATCTACATACTAGGTGATATCCAATAAATTGATGATATTGTCATAATTAATGCTCAATAACAAATGCCTTTATAGTAACATTCTTCTATATATTAAAGCCATTCTCTACAATAAAAATAAAAAAAATTAAAAACAGTGTAAAAATTAGGTAGAAGATTACATTTCTGAAATTTACAGTCTTCATTATATCCACTGGTAAGAAAATTCCATGTATTTCATTTTTTATGACTAAGCGGTATTCCATTGTATATATATACCATATCTTCTTTATCTAATAATCACTCAAAGGACACTTAAGTTGTTTCCATGTCTGGCTATTGTGAATAATACTGCAGTGAACATAAGCATGCATGTATCTTTGTGAGTGCTGTCAAATTTTTGAGGTAAATATCCAAGAGGAATTGTTGGGCCATATGGTAGCTCTAGTCTTAATTTTATGGGAAACCTCAATACTGTTTCCAACAGAGGCTACACCAATTTACCTTCTTACCAGCAGTGTACTTCAGTTCCCTTTCTTCCACATCCTGTCCAACTCTTTTGGTTCTTGTCTTGTGGACGAGAGCCATTCTGACAGTTGTAAGGTAGTATCTTATCGTGGTGCTGATATGCATTTTCCGTATAGCTAGTGAAGTTGGGCATCTTTTCATATATCTGTTGGCCATTTGTATATCTTCTTGGGGAAAGTGTTCAGATTCTCTGCCTATTTTTTAGTTAGAATGTTCGGTTCTTTGTTGTTCAGCTCTATGAGTTCTTTATATATTTTGGATTAGCCCCTTATTGGAGATATTTGCACATATCCGCTCCCATTAGGCTGGTTGGTTGCCTTCTTGTTTTGTTGATGGTTTCTTTTGCTGTGCAGTAGCTTTTAATTCTATGTAATTCCATCAATTTATTTTTGCTTTTTATTTTTGCATTACTGTTCAGCCATAGGAAAGATGAAATATTGTCATTCACAACAACATGGACTAATATTGAGAGTATCATGGTATGTACAATAAGTCAAAAGGAAAAGGACAAAAACCTTATGATTTCACTCACATGTGAGATATAAAGCAAAAAGCAACAAATAAGCAAACAAACTCATAGACACAAAAAGAGGTGTGGTGGTGATCAGGGGAGAAGGAGGAGGGGAGAATGAAGAAGGTGACGGGTCAAATACTGAAATGTGTGTTATTAACCAATGTACCCCTATACATTTACAATTACCTCTCTATTTAAATATTCATGTAAATTTTCTTTCAAACTTTCTATCAAAATATTAAACAGCATAATATTGTCCCTTTATAGATACAAGGACACGTAAAATATGATAGGTTTTATTTAAATACAAGGGTTCCACTGTTTCGAGATTACATTTTTATTGAACTCCTGACAAAGATTAACAGACATGCTTGGAATGTTCTCCCAGTGGGTGTTTTCTTCTAAATGCGTAGCAATCTGTGACTCAAAAACAGGCAGAGATGACACACACCTAGTTAGAGTCAATGACGCAGTGCTAATGAATTCTAAATAAAAGTGTCATTAAGTGAGAACAAATTTATATCATGTTTGCAGTTGGAATTCATCAGTGGCAACAATGGACATTGCATTTGTTACAACTTTGACGCTAAAGATTTAAAGGGCTTTACTTTGGATGGTCACTAAAAGATGAAGTGGGCAGTCAAGCTGAATTTAAAAGTACACCTTAAAAGTTTATCAAATCTTTTTTTATGAGGAAAACATGGCGCTATATAAATACTTTTGGTAAAAATATCCGAATAGGCAGTTTGATATGCTTGTTATGGCAATAAAAACAGTCTGCAGATCAATGTGATTGCTTTCATTCTTTTCGTGCTAGTGAATCCACTGGTGAACAATAACAACAACAAAAAAGTCGTGCTCTCTACTTTTTTAAATGGAATTTACTGGGGTGACATTAATTAATAAAATTATATACAATTCACGGGTACAATTTTGTATCACCTGTATATTGTGCTGTGTGATCATCACCCCAAGTTCTGTATCCATCCATCACCATTTGCATCCCCTTTACCCTCGTCTACCTCCTCCCACACCCCAATCCGTTCACCTTTTTCACCCAACCCCACTTGTACCTTGTAGTTCATGGAAAGAAACAGACTTAAATACAAAGGTTGATGTATTTATCAAACAGATGACACCAGTGTTATAAAGAAAGAAAGAATATATTATGATGTCTTAAAATTCCAAGGCTGTCAAAATAAAGCTTCTTTGAGAAAAGGCCTCTTGACCACTTAAGTCAGGTGTAGAGGAGGTTCAGTGGCAACTGAGATCCAGAGAACATTATATTCAAAGGCCATGCTACAGGCAGGAAGAACAAGGTGTCAGTACTGGGTGTTGATATAGTCAAACTTGTACTTGCAACATAAATTAATGGATAAAGTGTACATTTCATACACATATGCACACATACATGCATATGTGTATGTGTGTGTGTGTGTCCTTGCCTCACTTGTTTTTTTAGGAACTGACTACTGCCAATTTAGTTCATTTTTTAAAAAACGTACATTTAGTTGAACATATTTAACAGTTTATTCTTTGAAACTTTTATAATTTAGAAGAGATAGCAAAGCATTATAGAGTGAAATGAGCACATTTAATGTGTCCTGCTGTCTTATGAAAAATGATTTTTCTAAAACTAGACTTTAAGACAGCACTACTATTCTGATTTTGAAATATGAAGCTACCTTGTAAAAGAATGCATTTTCTTTCCATATTATATGAAAATTAGTGAACCAAAATACTATTTCTCTTATACTTGAGGAATTTTTTAAAAATTATCAAAATTGTTGCATTTCCTTGGCTTCCTTCCCATTTAACTAAAACCACAAACAAAAAACAATAAAAGCAGTTGTGACATTGCTTTTCATTAACTGATTTCATCCAAAGTGGGAGTTTTATTTTTAATAAGTCCTTAAAAGTTTATTAATAGGGCCCTGGCTGGTGTAGCTCAGTGGATTGAGTGCGGGCTGGGAACCAAAGAGTCCCGGTTCGATTCCCAGTCAGGGCACATGCCTAGGTTGCAGGCCAGGTCCCCGTGAGGGCCATGTGAGAGGCAACCATACATTGCTGTGTCTCTCTCTCTCTGTCCCCCTCCCTTCCCCTCTCTCTAAAAATAAATAAAAAAATAAAATCTTTAAAATGCTTTAAAAAAAAGTTTATTAATAGGTACTAGGAGCATGAGTTAATTATCTATTTGAAGCTTATTCTATAAACTAAGGTTCAGAAAAAACATTAAAAATATATTATCAAAGCCGGTTGTCATTGTTTATTCTTGTATTCTTTTATGTCAAATCCACATTTCTAGTTGGCAACAGCATTAAAACAAATCTGTTGAAATGGGATAAATGGCACTACCTAGGAAATAATTAAGTCCCTGCCATCAATCCTTCAAGAGACAATCTTAACTTTATGTAATTTCTAGTTAATCTTAATAAGTGCACATGAAACCTTGTTGGTCTTCTATGTTTTGTCTTACTGATGAGTATTTAATCAGTTCACCTTAAGAAAATATGCTAGTTAAATGTCTAAATATTTTTAAACTGTCTTAATTAGGTATTTAACCTGGAATGGTCAATGTGTTTGACTAAGAGTGAAGGGTTAGTTTTATTAAAACATAGAAAGTTAAATAATCCAGTTTATTATAAATGAAATATGTAAGACTACAATGTTTCTTATTTGAAATAGATATTATATAATGTTAAACCTAAAATGTCTAGTTATACTTTTATATAGAAAGCACTTTTCCACAGACATACCTAATTTTTAAACCAACATGAGGTACAATTTGTATGCAATAATATTCACATATTTTAATTGTTAATGACTTTTGACAAATACACACACCTATGTAACTATTTCCAGTTTTAATATTGAATATTAGTCTCTCCCCAGGAAGTTTACTCATACTCCTCTGTGGTCCTCTTCTCTGGTTTTCACTCCAGGCAACCAGTTATTGGATTTGTTTTACAAGCTTTAGGTGTTTTTATGCTTGATTCAGATAATATTTTCTAATATGTATTCATTATTTTATATGCAGTACAATATATATGAGATTCATCTGGATTGAGTAGTGAATCAATAATTTGTTTCTTTTTATGATTGAATAATAGTTCACTCCATAAAAATATAAGTGTATGCATTCACCCAGTAATACATATACGATAGTACATGTGTGTGGCTGTTGTATACACACACCTCTTCATCTTATACATATGTGAATATATAAATATTCTAATTTCTCATTTCGTCTTAGTGGCACTCTGTGAAAATTCCATTTCTCCAAAAAAACTGAAATTCTAAACAATATTGATCAACAAATACACCTATGAAAATGATTTGACTTTCTATAAACATGTTCCACTTATTCCAAGTAATATTTTAATTAATTAGATTCTAATGCATCTAAATTTACATCTGCTTATTATTCCCAATATCTTATACTATTTTTGTTTCCTACCTTCAGAGTGCATAATTACAATAAAATTTAGTTTTCAGATAATTTAGTATTAGTACCATATCTGCTTACATTCTAATCCATTTAAAAGTTTACCAAGAATAATGTAAATATTACATAAACCATAATTAATAGTGAAAGTAGGATTTATCAAACAAAGTCATGATACCAATAAAATAATATTAGATAAATTTGTTGAAGGTGTACTCAGAGTTCATGTATATTATTTTAATATAATTTCAACATGTTAGCAAAAAAATTTAAACTAACAGAAGCTGATGTTCTTGTTAGTAGAAACTATGTCTTACTTTTTATATCCTTACCTTATTTCCACAAGGAATGACTCTCTACCTTTTCAACTGATATTAGATGATCACAATTCTAAATACTGAGTTGAACAACTAGGCTTTGAAAAGGGGATGCAATCCCTCGGATAGAGGACATCCATCCAAAAATCTCAAAAAGCATTAATTTACAAAGATATATGCACCCTTATGTTCATCTCAGCATTGTTTATGGTAGTCAAGACATGGAGACAACCAAAGTGCCCTTTGAGAGAGGACTGGATAAAGATGTGGTGCAGGTATATAATGCAATACTATTCAGTCATAAGAAAAGATGAAATATTGCCATTTGTGTAACATGGGTGAATCTTCGGAATATTATGCTAAGTGAAATAACTCATTCAGAAAGAGCAAAGAACCATATAATTTCACTCATATGTGGGATATGAAACTGAGACTCCTAGACACTGACAACAACATGGGGGTTACCAGAGGACAGGAAGTGGAAGGTAGTAAAGGGTAGAGGTGACCAAATATATGGTGATAGAGATTGATTTGACTTTGGGTGGTGGACACACAATGTAATATAGGATCATGTATCATGGAAATAGACAGCTGAAATCTATATAACCATATGAACCAATAAATTTAATAATAACTAGATCATGATTTGTCAATTCTGTCTAAATTTTCCTAAATAAAAATAAGGAATTATGTATCTTTCTCCCTAATCGTACACTCTATTTTTTTTATTATTTATACTTTACTTTTTAGTTTCTTTAATATTTTTAAGTACTATACTTAAAGATTTGTTTTCTAATACATCAATTTATACAGTTTTTCTTGACTTCATCCTGTGTAAAGTGAGCAAATGAAGTCAATTCCACTTCTGCTCCCTATTTCACAGCTTCTGTCAGCTGCACTTGTGCACATGTAGAGTTTAGTAGATCTACATCGTGCTCTGGAACTACAATAAAGTTTTGCTCTCAGTACTTAGAATGTAAATCTGAGTTGATTATCAATAAATTACATTTTTTAATAAAGATTTTATTTATTTTTTTAGAGAGAAGGGGAAGGAGGGAGAAAGAGACGGAGAAACAGCAATGTATGGTTACCTCTCACATGGCCCTCGCTGGGGACCTGGCCCACAATCCAGGCACGTGCCCTGCCTGGGAATCGAACCAGTGACCCTTTAGTTCCCAGCCCTCACTCAGTCCACTGAGCTACACCAGCCAGGGCAAATTACATTGATTTTTATCATGAAAATATTTATTATTGAACCTAATAGTGGACTTGTAAAGCAGAAACTATAATCTGAAGATATTAAAACTGTGTTTCGTAAAGGAGAATAATGCAAATATTAGACTCAAATAAATATGTTTTCTTAAATTTTATTAATTGCGCATCCTATGTACTTAACCATAATACTTTATATACTGCCTAAAACAAAATTTGGTGATAATATTTTTTCATAAGTACCTACTTTATTGCCAAAAATGGAGAACATGAAACTTGAAGTCATTAATACTACATAAATTATATATAAAATCATATATAACATATAGCTACACTATAATTCTATATTTAATATATTTAGAATTTATGTAAACAGTATATAAAATGTAATATCTTATTTAGATTTTGATTATATTTGTGTGTTAACAACTTTTGGTATAAATAAGTAGGTATCATACAATTTAAATCCTTTGTATGACATTTTAAATAATGTGAAAATTATTTTAAAATAAATGTTTGAGGATTTAAATATCATAAAAATCTTATATTGATAAACATAGAGACATTAATTATCTTTTCAATTTCCTAGTAACCTGGTCATTGTCATTTCAAATATAAAAGAATTATAACTGTCATATTAATTGTTTAAGAAATATATACTATTTTCTTATATACATAGAAATTTAATTGTTCTTTAGAACTCATACTTTCAAGATGTTGCCAAGAGTAAATGATTGTATTCTAATTATACAATTGTTACCTCTGAAGCACTTCAGTTTCTTTTTTTAAAACTTTTCTTTTTTTATTGTTGTTCAAGTACAATTGTCTCCATTTTCATCCTACCACGCCCTCCCTGCCTCAGCCATCCCCACCTCCCACTCTCCAACCTACTCCCTTTGGCTTTGTCCATGTGGAACATACTCTATCTATCATGAAACACTTTATGACATTTGGGACATTCCCTTACAAAATGTATACTCTACCTCCACAGTTAATACTTACTTTCATTTTGCCTCCGAAGGAATTTCAGTTAGCTAACACTTAACTTGCAAGTAAGAAAAAAATAGAATTGTAATATCTGATATAGACGAGTTGCAGGGAACATAAATTATTTTACTGAAATTATTAGGTTTTTATTTTATTTACTTATTTGTAGAGAGAAGGGGAAGGAGGGAGAAAGAAAGGGAGAGAAATATTGATGTGCAAGAGAAACATCAATTGGTTGCCTCAATTGATTGCCTTCTATACTCCCCCAATTGGGTACCTGGCCTGCAACCCAGGCATGTTCCTTGACTGGGAATCATATCCTCAACCTTCTGGTCCACAGGCCAGCGCTCAATCCACTGAGCTACACCAGCCAGCGATGAAATTATTAGTTTTATTAGGCCATTCTTAGATTGTCTCAGTCTTAGAAGAATGATTGATTAGAATTTTTATCATTTTTAAACTTATGAAATAAACAAATCTTTTTCAATCTACTTTAAAAAGCTTTATTTTATAAATATTAGTTTTGTAAAATGTAATTTTAAGTAGTACAGAACAAATGCATATTTATTTTTAGATTTTACTTACTTATAAAATGTAACAGTTATTGTTTTTGTCTATTTAATAGGTAAGTTTTGAAATTTACCTGGTTTATTTATTAGAATAGGTCCATCTTGAAACAAGCATTAAATATTACAAACCAGTTTTTTACCTGAAAAAATGTGATCAGCTTATAAAACTTACTGTCCCGGCTTTAGTAACAGATTTTCTTCAGGGGTGAAGTTTGAGGATTTCTGACATAGTGTTTTTCTCAAGTTGTCATTGTTATGGTGATTAGAGAAAGAAGTGATTACATGGGTGTTTACCTGAATATTCTGTCATTTGAAACATTTCTTTCCTCGTAAGGTGACTGAAGCAGCAGTGATGTAGAACGCTAGGGCAACACTCCTGTTTTCAGTAGTCAAGTAACTCTGACTCATCTGGCAGTTCACAAGTGGTGAACTGGGTTTGAAAAGAAAACTGTTCGTACACAATGGAGAGCTCCTTGTAATAGCTAGTCACCAAACTTTAATATCAATATTTCATGGTGAGTCACCTTCCATCCTTTCCTTAAGAACTAAATTGGTTCTCTGAAGCACTGAAAAGATTTCCATCAGAACAAAGCATTTTACGAGATGATGGAATCCAGCTTGAGTGTACAAATGGCTGTAATTTTTACCAGATACTACTGAAAAACTTACATGACACAATAAAATATAAATTCTCCTTAACTATAGCCTCTATTTATAAGGGGAAGTTATGGGGTAAAGAAGTAAAAATATAGTTATCCTGCTAGAATGAAGCTCTGCAATAAAGTCTGTTTTATGATCTCCAGAATATACTGAGAGAAAACACCTGCTGTATGTCATACATTTTTGAAAGCTACTTTCAAAGTGAAAAGGACTACAGAGGATATTCGGTTTTAAAAGTTGAGAGGAGAGAAGTCAATTTCCCTTTAAAGTTACAGCACCTGTTTACACATCTTGTGTGTGTGTGTGTGCGTGTTATTGACAAACTTGTAAACTTATATTCAACTTAAATGTTAGTGCTAACAACTCTTACTTATTTGGATTTTGAGAATTTTTTTTGTTTTTTTATTGTGCTATACTTTTAAAATTTTAGAATAAATATCACTGGATTATTTGATTTAATCTCTTTCTCTGAATGGAGCTGATTCAGAGAAAGAATCAAGAATTCAATAAAAGAATTCAAGCTTAAGTTTTGCTATCAGAATTTTTAACCAAATAAGAAATTGTTCTTGTTAAATTACTTAAAACCCCTTTGAAAAAATTAAAAGTAGTTGAAACATTAAATGTTTGAGTGATTTAAATGTTTCGCTACACTAACATTTCAATGGCATTACTATAATTTGAGAACTTTACAGAAATTCAGTATCCCAGGTCCCAGCCCAGTCCTACTCAATCAGAATCTGCACCTTGACAGGTGGTTTAAAAGGATGTCCGGATTTGAAACACATTATTTACAGAGTTTCCAGTTCCTTTAATGCTCTCATATCTGAAGAAAAGAAATATCCTTGGACGTGAAGGTGGCTTCACTAAACACAAAACAACACAACCACCATGACAGCAAAAGTGACACTGAGGGGAATGGAAAGAAATATAATTTGGGGAAAATTTTTACTTTCCATCAGTTTCGGATTCATGGAAAATGCTATGAACATAAACGGTACCCTGAATTTCTTATTGTAGAAGTCAATACATCTTTTTAAACTTTGAACACTGACAGCTGCACTTTACTAAAGAGAAACTTCAGCTTTTCTATCTTACCATATGGAGAAAAATAAGCAGTTTCAAGGATACAAAGTCAATGAAGGATTCATTATACTCTGTAGGGATTTTATGCAGCTTCTCTCATTTCAATGACCTATAAATACATCAAAGTATACTGAGCTTTACCAATTAATTATGCAGTTTATCTCTCTGTTACCCACATTATAATCCTGCATCCATTCCCCTAGTCCATAAGAAATTATTGAGAGTCTATCACAACTTGGTACTTTAGCCAGTGGGCGGTCTTGGATATCCAAAGATCTTTGGTTTTGGCAATTATTGACACAGCAGGACTTTGCTGTGTGTTTTAAAATGCAGATTTATATGGCTCCTTTAGGATTAAACCCTATTCTAAGTCTTTACAGTACAAAAGATAAGTAGAAAAAGTATAGTTGGAACTTGAGAAATGTCAAATTCTTTTCAGAAGTTATTATTAAACTCTATTACTTAAATGTTTATTTTTCATGCATATTTCTGCAAGTAAAACACTTTTTTGTTTTAAAGTGATCACAAAATAAAGTCATCTAACAGAAACAAAAATGTGGGTTGTTTCAACTTTAAAAATGCTCTAGCATAAATATTGAATCTGGCTATTTTCCTTTTTTATTTTGAGACTTGGATGTCAATAGTTGCGTTGAATTGTACTCTTAGTTCACAGCACATGGTCATCATCCATTCATGTGAGTCTTCACTCTTGTTTTATTCTATTTTTTGTCCTTGATCCTCACTCCAAAAAGGCATCTATTCTACCTTATTTTAATAAATGTTCTTAGATATACACAGTGTTATATATGTACTTTTAGTGCTTTAAATCTACATAAATAATATTGTGCCAAATTTCATTGTTTTATACCAGTTTTACTGATAATGTGCACACTACTCTACTTGCTCATTCCCCCAGGAATGCAGGTGTCTAGATGGCCTCCTAAACCACAGAACACTCAGACATTTTATTGCAAGTTGTACTGGACTTTAGCAAGAATTTATTTGAAATACTGCCCCGATGGTGGATACCCTGCTTTGCAAGCCTATGGGCATACAATTTCATTACATATGCTTGGAAAATTGTTTTCTGGTGTCACTGGCTCAAGTAGCGCCCAAGAATTGTGCCCTGCCACTTTTTCCCAGCACTGGCATGATCCATTATTTTTTTAAGTTTCATTCTTTGTGTGTTATTTTGGTCTTAATTTATACTTATTGGGTTACATATAAATTTTTGAGGTATCCCTTTTTTGTGGGTTGTATGTCTTATAACTTGATTTTATTTTTCTATTAATTTCCCTGATGTTTTCTTTTTCAGGGTTCTTTGTGTTGTCTAGAACTGTATATCAATTCTGTCCAAGAGAAGTTTTTGTAATGCTGAAAATATTCTATATATGTTGTACTTAATAACGTGACTGCTGGCCACCTGTGGCTGTTGAACACTTGAAATGTGACTTCAGAACTCAATATTCACCTGGATGTATTTTAATTAATTTAAATTAAAATACATGTAACCACGTTTGACCACTTACTGCCATATTTACCACGTAGCTGTATATATTGATGCTTTGCTGGTACTAGATAATATTTCATAGTTTATTGTGTGCTATTTGTAGTCATTTTCTTTTAAGCAAAAATTCCTTATTTTGACATATTCCCAATTTTCACACAAAAAATGTCATGGAAATGATGGAATGTCCTTGATGCATCATATCAGAGGCACATGATGTCAGTTTGCCCATTGCATTTACTGTTAACTTTGATCACATGGTAAAAGCGACGCCTACCAGGTCTCTGTACAGCAAACTGTGTATGGTTCCCTTGCAAGTGATGAGAGGGGAAGTATTTGGAGCCCACTTAAAATCCTGTTTTTCATTAAATTTCACTTATTTTAGTATCTATTAAGAATTTGGGTTTGCTTCAATTATTACTGTGATGTTTGTGAAATGGTGATTTTCCTGATTCCAAATCATTTCTTCATTTAGTAGTTTGTGTCATACTATAAAAAAGGCTTTTTTCTTCTCTACCACTTATTTACTCATTTACATGTGTATGGATATAGATTCATTATTTTCATTTTATCCAATGCTTTATATTAAATGTCATTGTTTATTTAATTCTGAATATGCCCATGGTTTGGCCAATAGGAGACTCTTCAAGCTGGCCTTCTTTATTTATGAGATGTCCCATAATTCTTCAGATATTTCCTAGCTGGCTGGCACGTGATATTGAAGGCTTATCTTTCCTTTTCTGTCTTTAGTCCTCAAATCAGTGCTTATCCAATATGCCCTGGTGCTTGACAAAGGAACACATATCTGGGAGCTAGGTATGTTGTTTTCTACTGGAATGTCAATACTTCAAAGTTCTCTCAGTGACCAGAAGTAGAAAATATATATATTCCATATATTCTTCTCTCTCCCCTCCCTTCCCTCTCCCTCTTTGGCTCTCTCTCCCAGTTTATCCAGGTATTATTAATTCTAGTCCAATATCCAACAAAAGAGGATTCATCTAGTCTTCCCCGTGTTCTTGATGACTTTTTCTTTGACCTGCTCCACTTCATTTGAAAATTATCTGTAGAACTTCCTGAGGCCTAAGGTGAAGTTAGCTGTTTCCCCTTGTCGGTGGCGAGGCTGAGACTCCCCCTGGCTTACTCTGACCTGGACGGTGAAGCTTTGTCATTACAATCTTCGTGGTTAGAGGGTCTCCAGTGAACCTTTTAGCTGGGCAGGTACAGAGCTGTATTGCCACGTGCACACCTTGCTAAGGAGTCAGCAGTTAAGTCCACATCCCTGAGACAGTGATAATACACTCAGGGCAAAAGTAGCTTTTGTGTATTTACTTCCTCTCTGAGTTCTACTTGTTCACCTATTTTTTCCTGGAGATTTCTTATTACCTCTGCATTGTTTTTGAGGGGAAGTTTTTGATATTTTGTGCAACTTTTTAATTAATTTCCAGTGGGAATATTTAATAACATTAGTCATAAAAATGGAAGATTTGATCTTAATTTTCCTATATAATTATTTAAATGAAATTCTATTTACCTTGGTCTATTTACATGAACTTTTAAAGTACTTCTGAATAAAGCTAGATTTATACACAATCAAAGATGATATCAGAAAGCTGTTTTAATTTTCATTTTATACAATAAAGTTTCTATCAACAGAACCAAAATGATACTTACAAGTTATATTGTCACTTTAACAGACTCATTGAGATGTACTTTATATGCAATACAGTCCATTCATTTGCAGCTTCCATTGAATGGTTTTTAATATAATCACAGATTTGTACAGCCATTGCTGCAATCTAATTTTGGAACATTTGATTCACCTCCAAAAGCAAATCATATTAGTAGTCATTCCCAACCTCCACCTACTGAGCACCAGGCAAGCACAACCTAGTTTCTTTCTCTATAGATTTACCTATTATGGAAGTTTATACATAAATGGAATTTTACCATATGTTGTTTTTTGTGACTGGCTTATTTCACTTAGCATAATATTTTCAAGGTTTGTTTACCTGTAGTGTAGTATGTATCAGTACTTCATTCATTTTTATTTCTGAATGATATCCAATGTTTGTATATATCACATTTTGTTTCTCCATTCATCAGTTAATGGATGGGTCTTTCCCTTTGGCTATTATGGATAGCACTGTTATGAACATCTGTGTTTTGTTTTTTAGAGAGAGGGTAAGGGAGGGAATAAGAGAGGGAGAGAAACAGCAATGTATGGCTGCCTCTCACATGGCCCTCACTGGGGACCTGGCGCCCAAGCCAGGCATGTGCCCTGACTGGGAATCGAACTGGCGACCCTTTTGTTCCCAGCCCGTGCTCAATCCACTGAGCTACACCAGCCAGGGCTGAACATCTGTGTTTTTGTGTGGATTTGTGTTTTCATTTATCTTTGGTGAAAATGCTGGGTCATATTATAATTCTGTGTTTGACAATTTAACAGCCACATTGTTTTACAAAGCCATTGCATTATTTTACATCAAATTGACAATCTACAGTCTCCAATTTCTCCGCATACATTCCAAACAGGTGTTATCTGTTTGTTTGTTTGATTGTTTTAATTATAATCATCAGACTGGTTGTGAAATTACATATTATTTTGGTTTTTATTTGCATTATTTAAGTGGCGGATGATTCTAGTATTTTTTTATAATGTTGGTGTGGCAGTGATTTCCACACGCGTGTAAACACACAGTCCTGAGAATTTACACGTTTTGAGCACAGCTCTGTGTGATTCCCGTGTGAGCAAATGTGGATCATGTCTGTGGAATGGGAATTCTCTAATAGGGATTTGGCAAAGATGTATCTTAAAAAGTTCTGGCTTGCTGACCCCTGCATATTACCTTAACCTGGTCCTGCCTGCCAGAGGACCTGAATTTACATCCTGATGCCCTGCTAATGAGTAATCCTACCCCTGTTTTGCTTAATCCTATGAATAATCAATCCAATGTAAATGTATGCTAATGCCCCTGATAAAAACCCCAGATGGGCAAGCGACGAGGCTTTTTCCTGAGATGGGAGGAATCAGCCATGTGGCCCCAGTCTTTCTTTCCCCGCGTGTCTCAGTATGAGATTCATACATGCATTGGGTCATGGTCACCCACGGGTATCGGCAGGTTCGATTCACATGTGCACCATGTTGGTTATTTGTATGTCTTCTTTAGATAAATGTCTATTTAGATATTCTGCTCATTTTTAATTGATTGATTTCTTATTGAGTTGTGAGAGACTTCTTCATATATTCTGAATAAAAGTTCCTTATCAGATATATGATTTACAAATATTTTAGCCCATTTCATGGTGCCCTTCTCACATATCTATTTGTAGTATCATTTGCGTGATGGAAGTTTTTTTTTTTTTTTTTTTTTTTTCATTCTGTTGATGTCCAGCTTATTTATTTCTTGTTACTTATGTTTTCAGTGTTTTAAGAGGACTTTGCTTAATTAAGGTCACAAAGATTCATTCCTATGCTTTCTTTTAAGAATTTTATTGTATTAGTTCTTACATTATTCTGTGTGATACATTTTAAGTTAATTATTGTGTACGATGTAGAAAAGGAATCACACATCACTCATTTGCCTGTGAATATCCAGTAATTCCATTTCTTGAAAAGGCTATTTTTCCCTGCTCTTTACACCCTTATAGAAAATCAACTGATCAAAAATGTGTTTATATTTGGGCTCATTTCTATTTCCTAACTTTGCATATGTATTCTTATGACAGTACCAGAATGTTTTGATTACTGCAGCTCTATATAAAGTTTTGAAATAGGGACATGTGGTTCCTCTAATTTTACTCTTGTTTTTCAAGAATGTTTTGGTTCTTTAGTGTTGCTTAGCCTTCAATATGAATTATAGGATTAGCTCATGATTTTCTGCAAAATAAGTAAGTGACATTATGAGAAAGGTAGAACAATTTAAGAATTACTCACATTTAACAATATTAATTATTCCAATCTATAAACATGTGATGTATTTTCACTGATTTACATCCATGTGCGAGTGTTCCACTTGTTTTATTAAATTTATTCTTAAGTATTCTGGTCATTGCAATGCTGTTATAGATGGAATTGTATTTTTATTTTATTTTTGGAATATTTCTATGTAGTGTTTAGAAATACAACTGATTTTGTATTTTGATCTTGTATTCTTCAAACTTGCTGACTTGTATAATTGTTTTTAGTGGATATTTTAGAATTTTTTATGTATAATATCAAAGTATCTGGACATAGAAGTGATTTTACTTTCTCCTCAATCTGCATGAATTTTACTTGTAATTATTGTGTAATTGCCTTGGAGAGAACTTCCAGTACAACATAGAGGAGACAAGGTCAAGTATCTTTGTTCATTCTCTGGGTGGGAGGGAACATTAGGCACTTTACTCATTGGTAAGGTGTGCGTTTTAGAATTTGTGCAGATCTTTTATGTCAAGGTCAGAAAGTCTGCTTTTATTCTTAGTTTCTGGAGTGTACTTAACACGAAATGATCGTGTGATTTCGGTCATTTATTTTATTAGTATAGGATGTTACATTGAATGATTTTAGAATGTTAAAGCAATCTTGCATCCCTGAGGTATATTCCAAATAGTCATGATGTCTAATCCATTATATATGTTGATATATCCTGTGTGCTTATAGTCCGTTAGAAAATTTTGCAATTTATAACATATTCTAATATCAGTCTATATATGTATATGTATATGTGTGTGTAATGTTTTCTATTGTATTATATATAGTATATATTATATTATATTGTATATATATTATATAGTATATATATTATATTATATTGTATTATATATATATTATATATATATATTTCTATTGTATTATATATATATAAAATCTTTTTTTTTAGAGAGAGAGGGGAAGGGAGGGAGACAAACAGCAATGTATGATTGCCTCTCACATGGCCCTCACTGGGGACCTGACCCGCAACCCAGGCACGTGCCCTGACTGGAAATCGAACTGGGACCCTTTGGTTTCCAGCCCGCGCTCAATCCACTGAGCTATACCAGCCAGGGCAATCAGTCTATACTTTTTTAAATATGTATTTCGTCCTGTATTGAGATTAGAACAGCTCAGGACTTATTTCACTTTTATTTTGTGAAATAGTTTGTGAAGTGGTGTTAATTCTTTAAATGCTGGTGGAATTCACCAATGGGGCCCTCTGAGTCTAAACTTTTCTTTGTTATTAGTTTTTAAATTAGTACTACCTAATCAATTTACATGTTTTAAATATGTATCCAAATTTTCTATTTTATTTTTATTTTTTTGCCACAGTTTGTGTTTTTACAGGATTGGTACATTTCATCTAAGTTATTTAATATTTTGACATGTAGGTGTTTACACTATTTTCTTGTAAACTTTAATTAATATTTCTGTAAGTTCATTAGTAATGTCTTATCTTTTATTCCTCATTTTAGTAAGAAAGGTCTTCTTTATTGCATTATTTTTATTTACTAAATATTTTCTATTGTAGCATTTTAATTATGTTCTTTTTTACTTTATTTAAAATTACTTTAGCTGCGGTTGTTCTGAGGCTTAGAGCAGACATTGTAATTTATCAATATCTACCTCTACCGAACTTAATTTCAGTGAGATGTTGTTACTACATAGCTCTATCTCATCTTCGTCTTAATGCTCTATTGTAATACATATTAGGTCTATATATTTTACCATCCTCAAAATGTACTGTTAGAATTGATGTACTGTTTAGGTTTATATCCTTTAAATAAGCTGAGAGAAGCAAAACAGGCAAGTATATATTTAAAGTGTTTGTTCTATTAATCTCACTTAGTGTATTCTGTTTTCTTTATGTCTTCTTGTAGTTTTATCATTATGCCATTTTTTTCTACTTTAATGCAGCTTTGCTCCTATAGCCTCCTTTGTATGTTATTGTCAAAAATATAATATTTTGTGTGCCATAGGTCTAACAATGCAATTATATACATGTATTACACATGTACATATTTTAAATTAATTAATAGACAAAAAAGGAAGCAATATTCAATTATATTCTTTTGTTTTTAACTATGCAATAATGTTTATTAATGTTTTTATGTGTATGGGGATGTGAATTACTATCTGGTACCACTTTTTTTTTTACCCTGAAAATGTGTTTGGGTTTTGTTGTTGTTGTTTGTTTTGTTTTAGTATTTTATATAAATCAGGTATCGTAGCAACAAATTGTCGCAGTTTCTTTCGTGGGGAATCTCCTAGCTATTCTTTCTTTAATGACAGTTCTGCAAGACGTAAGCTACTTTGTTGTGTGTTGTTTTTTATTTTAATTTCAGTGCTTTGAATATGACATCTCATTACCTTCCAATGTTCATTGCTTCTAGTGAGAAGTCAATTGGTAAATTATTAGATTTCCCTTAAGAATTTCTCTTTGTATTTGGTTTTCAACATATTAAATATAATAGTCATGTGTGGGTCTCTCTACTTTTATTCTACTCAGTTGTGATTCCTGGAGGTGCAGATTCTTATTTTAATCAAATGAGAAAGAGTTTTGACATCATATTTTTGAATATTTATTTTATCATTTCCTTTCTTCCTATCCTTCTGTTACATATATATATATATATATATATATATATATACATATATACATTCATGAGCTTAATGTTTATTTTTTATTTCTCTCTTCCAAATTATATAATCTATATTGATTAATCTTCAAGTTCACTGATTTTTTTCTTCTGACAAATCCAATTAACTATTGAGTGCTTTTGATGATTTTTTAAATATTACAGTTTAACTCCAGAATTCCCAATTGTTTTTTATGACACCTACCTCTTTATTAATATTCTCTATTGAATGAGATATTTTCATCATACTTTTCTTCAATTGCTTAAGCTTCTCATGCTTTTGTTTATAGTTGTAATAGTTGCTTTGAATTTTTGTCTTCTAAGCCCAACATCTGGGCTCCTTAAGGCAGTTTCTGTTGCTTGCTTTGTCCATCTGTTATGTCACTTCTTCCTGTTTCTTGGCATGTCTTGTAATTTTTTTGTGGAAAAATGGATATTCTTAGATAACATTTTGTAGCACCTCTGGGTTGATCTATGGATACTGGTCCTTCCCTTTGGGTCTTCTCTACTTGTTTTCATTTTCATTCCTTTAGTGACTTGGCTTGACTACTTCAGTGAAGTCTATTTCCTCTCTCGTGCATCACCTGTTGTTACTATTCTGAGAGTATAGCCTTAGACAAGTGCACAGGTTAACCCTACCCTCTTTTCCCAAAAGAGGACAGTGGTCTTACCGAGGATTTTTTTCTATCTGTTTCTATGATTTCTCTGGTATGGCTTTACTGGTATCGTAACAAAATTTTAGCCTCCATGAAATGAGAAATGATTGCTCTAAGGTTTTCTACAATGCCCTGAGACATAAACGCTACAAAGTTTAATACAATTAAAGGTTGTTCTCTTTGAAATGATGGTCTTTAAGTCCAGTCCTTGAGGCTTCCTGTGACTCCAGATGGCCCTCCTCACATAGGTCTCTTTCCTGGATTTTTCTCTGTTAAATCTCTAGGTGGTCTACCATTTGGAATAGCTGCTATCATGCAGCTACCAATCTCGCCTTAATTATTGATCACTAAAGTATCCATACTCTGTTCCAAATAGAGTCCTTTTCCTTAGGGGGAACTATGGAATTTTCTGTTCTTAAAGCTTTTATGTTGCCCCTGCGTAGAAACTATGTGCTACTATTCTGGAGTTGAAGGTGAAAAAGTGGCCTGATTTTCTAAGAGTGACATCTAAGCTTTATGAGCAAGGTGCTGGTCTGGGGCAGTATTCTAGTTTTCTCCACTCCTCTGCCTCTGCATGGAACCTTTGTCTACAGGCAAGCTCATGTGAGAGTAATCAGAGCCCCATCCACCTGACCTGTTCTGCCCCCACCCAATGAGTGGGAGCTGGTTAGGGCTCTAGCAGAATAGAGATTCTCCAACACAGGCCTAGGGGGATGTGAATGCCAGTAGCCTGCCTGCTCTTGGGAAGAAACTGTCACTCGAAATGCGTGCTGAGAGAAGAGGGAGACCATCTATTTCTTATCTGCCTGGAATAGGCTTCCATCATACTGAGCTGGAAAGTGCAGTTTGGAGCTGAAATGTGTTTTTTTCTTCCTTCCAATGTATTTTTCTTTCCTTCTGAAAGCATACTTGATTTGTAATTGTTTTTCATCCTTGTAAGTACGTGCTTATTTTCATCTTTATTGTTCATTCAACCCACTAGATTACAAGCTCAATGGAGGTACAAAATATATATCACTTTTTTTCTCCATTTGTTCACCCTTGCAATGAGAAGAAATTCAAAATATTAAGGAATGGATAAAAGATTTAATTGCTGTTTTCTTCACGACAGTTGTAATAACCATGCAATATTTGCTAATATCTGCAGTGTTCCAGATGGTTAATGGTTTGGGGTTTGAAGCTCGCACTGCTGCTTAGTAAGCAAGAGCTGACAAAACAAAAGATTACCTGTGCCTTGCATTTCAGTCCCTGCAGTCAATCAAAATGGGAAGAAAGTCTACCCTTCCATTACACAGGTCAGAAATTGTGAGGTTTCCGATAATGCAACCATAGCTCTCCCAGCTCACTCGGGGCATTCTGGGGCAAGTGTCCTATTTTTCTGAAATGGAAACCTAGCAAATAAGCTAGCAGAATTTGTAAACACAAAGGAGTTTTATCAGAAAATGTTCAGGCATTCCATGTCTTCTTTCACATTGTGTTATATAGTTTATCTCCTTGAAAAAGGCATAGTGCTCTTGTTTACATCTCTTGCAATAGTTGACATGAGGTAAAGTTTATTGCTTATCTCTGCCTCATGTTAAAAGGAAAAGTGTATTGCATGTGATTATTAGAAAATATCTAGGGGTGCTGTTGAGGAGAATAACTTATTGTAAATATTTGTTTGGTGAGTAAATAACTGAGACATTTTTGCAACCATGAAACTAAATTATCTATGACCTTGGAAAATCCATTTATGTCTCTAGATTTAATGTCTATCTCTTTAAAGAGATTTAGTCAGATGATAAAAATATAACATTGATTTCTTTGTCAAAAAGTGCTTTCAGTAATTTTTCCTTCTAATTTAAAAAAAAACGTAAATTCACATTTAAACCAGAAAAACAGATGAAGAATTTTAAAATGACAATTCATTGATATAAAAAAAATATAGGGCCCTGGCTGGTGTAACTCAGTGGATTGAGCGCAGGCTGGGAACCAAAGGGTCCCGGTTCGATTCCCAGTCAGGGCACATGCCTGGCTTGGGCGCCAGGTCCCCAGTGAGGACCATGTGAGAGGCAACCATACACTGATGTTTCTCTCCCTCTCTTTCTCCCTCCCTTCCCCTCTATCTAAAAATAAATAATTAAAATCTTAAAAAAAAGAATATAAAACTTAAATATGATCTATTTATTCATTTTCTTTTCAAACAAAGTTGGATGTGCCTGAAAGCTGAGGAAGTAGTTAGCTTCTCTCTGTTACTTTTTCTTCCTCTCAACCATAGTTGTTATAACATTTTTCTGTCCATTGACAACAAACATGAATTAAATGTGAAACCACCTTCAATCAGTGATTTCACATATATACTGAATTATCTTAAGAATATGTTTTCTTTTTAAGAATACTTGAAGAAACCAATGTTGTCACACTGCCCTGATAAGTATAACCAGTTTCTTTTTCTAGCTCAGAACTTCTTGACGGCTCCTCACTGTTTAGAGAACAAAGATCTCATCTATTTTTATGATATAGAAGTGTTCCCAGCCCCAAGCCAGGATCTCTTCCATTCTCATTTTTTGAGTCCATCTTCACACACTCTCTGGCCACACCGAGTGACGGGTTGTCCCCAGAGAACCCCGTGAACTTCCAGCCCCACATCTTCACTCCTGCTCCTCCCTTGGACAGATATTCTCTACCTGGGTTCATCTGTTCATTTTTTCGTGGGCCACTTAATGCTATCTCCTTTTCATCTTTCTCTGACTTTCTTTGCCTTGTTGAGTGAAATTAATTATTTCTCTTCCATTTGTGTTGTCATAGTTACAGCATGACATTATATTTACATCGCCTCAGTTCCTCTCTTACCCTGTGAGTTTGTTGACGAAGAAAGGATTTGGTTTTCATGTTTGCATCCCCAGAACCAGGTTCCGTCCCTGACATATTGTAGGTACTATTGAGTGAGTGTGTGTGTGTGTGTGTGTGTGTGTGTGTGTGATTTTAGGGATATAAGGTAATGGCCAGGACATTGAGGCTGAGACAAAGCACATGTGGATTTAAATCCTAATTCTGCCACGCAGTACCTCTGAAGTTTGGAAGAGCTGCTTAGTCTTTCGGGGGCTCCTTTCCCTTAACTATAGATTAGGGTTAATCATACGTACTTTGGAGGATTGTTGTGAGCACCAAATGAGAAACAGCTAGCATGGTGATTAGTACAATGTAGCTGTTTTCAAAAATTAAATTGTTTAGCAACAGTGAAATGTGTCCTGGGGAAAGAGACCACGGGCAGACAACGAGTGACAGTGAGGCTGGGTATGTTCTCGCGGGAGCTGGTTATGGAGAGCGAGCAGCTTGCTGAAGAGGGCGCTCACCAGGCCTGAAATCCACTCGTGTCCCCAGCCCCAGAGGAGATGCTTATGCACACATCCAGCTGCTGTGCACCTGTGACACTGGGAAGAACTCATGACTGTCGGGATGTAGATTCTCTGCCTTAAAGTGATAAGTAAGATTGAATTATATTAGGGCTATTATGGTGAAAATAAATGATTACAGACATTAAGTCCATGGATATTTTAGAAAATAGTCCTCAAAGTAAGATTTGATAAATTCATTCCTAATTACTTATTTTAATATAGAATTATTTTTAAAAAATCAATATGACATTTGTTATTAGAATTGAACAAATATTTTTCACTTATAGGTTTATGATACAGACTCAATGTCTCTTGCTTGAACATATTTACAAGTGTTTTAAGAGGCCTCCCACTCCTAACCTCTCTTCTCAATTATAATAAATAATCTTAGTAACAGCGTACTCCTTAGTGTGCCCATTCATTTTGTCAGCGAACTTTTACCTGCCTCTCCATCCTTATCTCTTACACACTCTGCTTAGTCACACTGCTTTCGTCCCCCTGACCTCATCAAGGTTTTTCAAGCCTCTGTGACTATTTATGTGGTGTTTCTTCTTGCTGGAAACCCGTTCAGACATTTCTTTTCTAGAATAATTACTACTTCTCCTTTACAGTTCAGTTGTCACCTTTTCTAGATGCCTCCCTTGACCTCTAAGTGTTCCAGAGAATCCTGTGACATCCTTACCATGACACTTATGCTTCTATATTGACTACATCTGTTTATATATTTCTCACTATTTTTTTATGTTCCTCTATTCCAGGAACCCTGATTATTCCTTTTTGTAAACCCAGAATCTAGAGTAGTGCTTGTTAAGCAGTAAATCAGGAACAGAGCTATGTTGTCACCTCTGTGTCCTGAATAGTGTTGCTTTGAGGTAAAACATTACCTAATTTAGCCCCCAGATTATGTAATATTTCATAGCTGTCCTTTGACTTACTTTAATTTTTGTTATGGCCACATCATGTATAATAGCATATTTTCTTTTAGAAATAATATTCACCTTAACATTTTGTGTTGAATACTCTTCTCGTGGATCTTTTTTAGACTTCTGATTTTTCTGTCTATATCATGATATTTAAAAGGTTAAAATAATTTGTAGCACATGCTGATGCAATAAAAGATACAATCCTATGAGTGATTCAGAGAGAGAGAATATGATGGAATATTTCTACAGAAAATTAAATGTTCTATAATGTTATAAATTGGAAAAAACAAAAATTAATGGAGAAAATATTGTTCAGTGGTTCTCATTTAGTATTTACTTGCAAATTCTTACTTTATTTGAATGCCATTTTTTAAAAAAGGCTATGTATGAAAGCTCACTAAGCATAGTTTACAAGATGTTAGTGTGTCTAAACTGTGGGGTGCCTGGCGCATCAACTCTGCCTTTTCCCACGGTGACAGAGGCCTTCACGGTGGCTTCGGTCATGACAGGTGTTATGACTTAGTATGATCACCAACGCCCTCGAGAGCCCAGGTGATATATTTCTTTATTAATGGGATACTCATAACCGATGTAACTATTTCACAGAACACAGAAGCTAGAAATAGGCTGACCTATCTTTAGAAAGTGACTCTATCATAGAGTAATTATGCCAAAAGAAAGAATATAGTGTCTGAAATTTAATATACATTTTAAAATATGCTGAAATATCTAATGCATAAGATAGTGAATTCATGAGATCATTGAGTAATATGTATTGTCACCTAGGATATTCAATACATATAACTAACTCCATAGCAACAAAATAATATACTACTCCAAATGATAGATGCATAATCTTGAAAATTTCCCATCTCGTGATAGCTGTCCTTCATTAATTCTCAGTGAAATGTGTTTAAAAAAAAATTGCCCGACTTGAGTAATTTGCTTAAAAAAAATAAAAAATCTTAGAAGAATTCAAACCAACCTCTTCCATTGAGATTCGACATTCCTATGAGCTTGTATCTAGGCCTGTCCACACAGTTGTGAATGCACCTAATGAGAATTGTCATAGTATTAACACGGTCCCTTTGGGTAAACCCATTTAAATGTATTGTCTAATCCTTTCAACCGGTGTTTCACGACAATTATTAAAACATGCAACACTTTACTATTTAGTCAGGGGCACTGACTTCTTGTCCTTTATATTGTCGAATAAAATGAAAATAACAACAGCCAACACAACAATAGCCATCCAGTGTGAATGAATAAAAATTTTAATATAGAATTAAATAAAGACTTCAGGTTCAACTACTTCCTGGTATTCTTTGTACAAATTCATTTAAAATCAAACTTTTTGTGTCTAATTATTAGGAATTTAAATTGATTTCTAAATTAGAAACATGATTTGTAATTCAGGTATCAAATTCCAATATCACAGAATAATTCTTTAAAAATTGAAACAAAATATTTACTGATCTCTTTGTATGGCAAAGAAACTTAGCAATTAATTCTTCCTTCCACATACCCATATTTTGCCCTGTATAATGTGCACCACTTTTAGTGCTATCCACGTATAATGCACATTCTTATTTTTCCCTAAAAAATTTGGGCAAAACAAAGGAATTTTACACAACAAAATACGTACACGCACACCACCAGCACCACCATTCCACAAACCATTGTTTTCTAAAGGAAGTCACTTCTCTCGTTTGTGTCTGGCTCTGCTTTCTGTCGCTGAATCAGCATTCTTAATGTTTTCCCAAAGTCTAGTAGCTCTCCTTCTGTCATTTTCTCCAACCTTCTGTCATTCAGAAATAGACTGTAGTAAACTACTCTCCGGCCTTACCCCTGCTATACCACCATGTTTTGATCATATTTCTAGCAGAATTTTGTGAAATATTGGGGAAATTGTGTTGCAAGTGAACAATCGAAAATGCAATTAGTTTCTCTCTTTCATACAGAGCTTCCAGTTATCTTTGCCTCAATGATTTTCTCTCTGTCCATATTTTCTCATTGAATCCTGTCATCTAATAATCTTGGTGAAATTTCCACTCTATCTTCTATGCATTCTTCCCATTTATCCTTCGATGTTTCTTTCCAAGAGCTATAGGGTTGTGAAATTTCTCATCTTCTTCAAGTAAAGCAATTCATCCCTGACTTCCCGGACCCTGGCCAATTCCAGGAATGCAAAGGAAGGGGTGGTGGTGAAGATAGTGCTCCTTTTGCCACAGAGAACACATCACAGTATAGTCTAAGTAAATACTGTTATTTTACTAAATGAAATTCTAATGCCATATTTTAAAATGATATTCTCTTACTTTGATTAGTGCTTAATTAAAGCTACATTTCATGAATGTTTTACAATAATCATACTGTTTCTATAATCTAATTAATGCCACTACAATTTAGGATGCGTCACATTTGTGAATATAATGACTGACAATGGCGAGGTAAAACTTCCATTGCTGGTCTACTCCTTAAGCTTAGTATAGCTTTATTGTAGCATTTGCATAGCTGTACATAAACGTTATTTAAAATGTCGTCTTCCTGAAATATGTGGGCTGGCTAACAATCATATGTTTAAACTAAAAGACAGGATTACATGTTTTACATTATCATTATCATGCATTTAAATTTTCAGTAAGTTCATATTTTAACAAAAATGCTGTATTTTTAAACTTTTAGCAGTTTCTTTTAAAATCTTTTTTTCATATATATTTTATATACATCATGTTATATATATACATATATATCATATATATGTATTATATATCAAACATGACATATGTTTTATGTTTGATATATATGTATGTATACATTTATATATAAATTTTTATATTTATATACAAATATTTTGTTCTATATATATACGTGTGTGTATATGTGTGTGTGTGTCCCCTATGTTAATTCTTACAGGCCACTGTTGAGTCCTCTGATGGAGGACACTGTCAGGGTTGGAGAGGGGTAGTTCAGAAAGAGCCAACTAAAGTCAGACTCACCATTACACGTATACAATCTCAGGGCAGTTATCCGAGCCCTTCCAGTCTCCTTCTCATCAGGTGTAAACTGGGGCTGACAATGTTCACTTAATGATTAGTATTATCAGGGCTGAGATGATTTGAGTGCAGTGCTCATTTTTGTCAATCAGTTCATGATAATGTACTTTCCATCCTCATTGTGTCTTCTCCACCCAAATTTTACTTGTAAGTTTTTCATGTTAAAATGTTTCTCTTTGCAAAATATCCCTTTTCTTTTGGATACTTGAAACATATTATTATTTTCAAATGGGCTTTCCCTGCTGTGCTAACAATGTATCAAATGCACAGACTGTCATTCCCTCTTGGAGTTCAAGACAAAGCAGAATTAGCCACAGGGCAAAGCCTGCTGGCACAAACGGGAGGGAGAGCAGAACTCCACACATTGTTCCTCGTATTACGGAAACTGTAGCTGCATTATGATCTTTGCAGGTGTCGGAGAGCTCCTGGGATGTGACACCTACAGTGCCGCGCTTGCTTTTTGAGAAAATATTTTCCAAAATTGCATAGAGGTAAAAGTTTTGAGGACTATTATTTTACCTTATTTTGTTCTCAGCAAGACAGTTTCATTTTGTAGCCAGGAAATAAAAAGTTAAAAATAGAAAGAAAAAATGTATGACTTTAGAAAGTAGTAGAACTCATCTAAAATTAATTAGGAATCCATCTTTTTATTTTATGTATATAAATTACTCTTAGATCCTCATCATATCAGCCCCTTTTTATGTGACCATCTTTTTGAATAATGAATCTTT